>JAAAQI020156108.1:0-10223 GCA_011800005.2 Stichodactyla mertensii | reverse complement strand
TTTAGTGTGGACGCAAGGCCAAAACGCATCGAAAAGTATGCGTTTTCAAACGAAAACGCATTAGTGTGGACGGGGTCAAAAATGGAAACTTTGACATAAAACTACAGAGTTCACACGTCAAACGTCGCCACCGCATTCTACGTACGTAAAAGTATGCAATGTCACATGATCATTTCGATCGATCCAAATTCAAAATCTGACGGATCGCTATTTTCAGACTGTGAACAGTTTAATGAATTTGGTTGTAAAAACTACAGACGAGTGCGAGACCGTTTGCTTTCTTAAACTGGTCTGGAATGCGTTTTCGAATCCTGGAGAATATACATGAAGATTCTGAATTACATAAGCAAAGCTGTCGAGAAACGCCAAAGTCTTGAATCTGATTGACTGCGCATGATCTACCGCTGGGCGGATGTTCCAGCAGATTCTATTACTGACGGCGATCGTCATCACGCGTGCTTTGGTAGAGTTGTTTTCATAAGTCTATTGAGATCACTGCTCATCTCAAAATGCTGTGACATGGCACCATCACAGGCACGGCACGTCTGTACCGTGAGTTTTTCACAGTCACACGAAAACTGCTCTACCTTGTACGAGAGCTGGAATCAAAGTAAAAGAAAAAAGTTACCTGTTTTTGATAAACCATCCAGTCTGGTTCACCTGGTATCGTTAGGTCCAGAGGTGTTACAAGGTAAAGGAGATGTAGCTCGTTGGTCAAGACCAGGCTTTCTAAAGCCTTTCCTATGTTTTGATAGATTAATGGGGTCCTATCGACATCCAAACATCCTGTAAGAAATACAGAATGGATTTCGTTCTCATGAAACACCAACACAAAAACAAGTACTTTATCGAACCCTGAAACAACCTCTAGGCTGATCTAAGTCACGGACACGGCTAACTCACAGATCAAATTGGAGTTTAGCGTGTTGGACTTTGCGGAAGGAGAAAAACCCTCGAATCAGGGAAGAGACCCTATAAAAAACTCTTTTCATCTGAAATGCCAAGTCCACGAATCGAACTCGAGTTCTCTTGTTCACATGAAAAGACTAACACTTAAACAAGTGGTAGGTTTTTGAGCATGGCAAAATTTAACGTACCGGACGGCGGGCCTCAAAAACAAAAGCCGCTAAAAAAGAATCCCAGAAGTAGAACAAACCTTTGTAACTGGCATGACCCAACTCTGTAACAGTAATATTTACGTCTCCACATTTTTTGGGACTCATCTTGACGTGGCCAAGTGTGATGAGATCTTTGATGGCGTTCACTGTACATTCTTGGGCAACAGACTTGTCATCTGTTTGAATGGCTAACAGTGTATTATTCATTGCTGAAACCAATTGGGCTTGGGTGAAGCAAAGCTGTTGGGGAGATTAGGGTTTAGAGTTTATCATTTGGTAAAGTTAAAAATAAAGTGTCGTTACCCATATAGAGAGGTTTTTATGTAAGTAGGAAATACAAGATTGTGGTACGATATGCAGTATAGCAGTTTTCGCACGACTGTGGAAAAGTAATGGCACGGTCGTGCCGATCAAAGGATTTTCACTGGATTAGAATAGATATCGCGCGCTGCGATTGGTTTAACTGATGTCGTCAAACAGTGCCACGGGCCACGAAGTTTCAAAGGCCCTGTTTATGATGGAGGCGAGCCATTAAGTTTTGTTGGCGTTTACATGAGAAAATTCATGCTCGCTTACCGGGATGAAATCAGTCGTGTGATTGGTCAGCGCTTATTTCGCATGCGCAGTAGAAACATTTTCAGCCCAGTTAACCGGGCTGGTTCATTTATATGGGAATTTTTCCAACCCACTTGTCAAGATCTCGGCGCTTTCCAAGATCTTGGTAAGCAAGCCAGCCCGCCTTTCCATAAAAACGCAATGAATTTTTTACAAAGAATGTAGGCTGAACCGAGATCTCGGCAATGCGGGCTAGCCCTATTACCGGGCTGGCTCGCCTCTATATAAACAGGGCCAAAGTCGTATGAAAACTGCTCTAACACATCGGCTACGAACTGGCTCTGTTCCATACACTCAGGCAAATATTAAATGCATAAACATACCTTTAATCCCAGCAAACTTAGGATCAAAATACGAACTCCCTTGCCGTCCTCGTAACGCAAACTGCTCTTACAGCTGTCATAAGGCCCACTGAATAAGTTACTAACCTAAACAGACGTCGTTACGTTTAAATGAGTGGTTATTACCACACTCAAGTGCCCCTCACCTTCCCGAAAATATTCTCAGTATTGATTCTACATGGGGTCGGCTGCTGAATGACTAAAAAAACTATATTGTTTGAGTACTGCTTCTTTACGTCATAATGGTTTTTCCATGCCATATGCTAATTACTGTGACGTCAGGGGAGTCATGTTTATTTGCTGTTCCTTGTAAATCGAAACACGGACTACCTTGTGAAAACTAATTTGGACTAATTTCTATGCCGTGGGTAAAACAATGATGTATTTCAAATTCAATTTATCTGTACCAGTTGTTTTGTACATTAAATGATGACTCTCCTGATGTCGCAGTCATCAGCATGTGGCAGGAATAAACCTTTGTAACTTCAAGAAGTAGCAATCAAACTATGAATCAATACTGAGAATATTGTCGGGTGAGGGTGAGCACTTTAATAATGCTTTCAATATGTTATCGATCATTATCTTCCCGTATTGATTTAAGACAGGATTTGGATTCCTGTAGAACTTGGCAGAAATTCAAAACGCGCGCGCGCCAACTCACCATCCCCTTCCCCGACTCTAGAACTCACCTCACGCCACTATGATATACTGTAATAGAAAAACCCCAGGATGTAGGATCTTGGAAACAAACCTAGCTCTTTATATTTACTTAATTGATCAAGAAACAATAATAAGAAACCTTTGTTTTATCGCTCTCCTTCATTATTAATATGCTCTCGCCAGATGTGTCGATCCCTGCTCTTCCAGCGCGACCAATCATCTGCTTGTACTGACTGCGGCTAATGATGTTAGTGCCAATGTAGGGTGCTCGGAGGATGACTCTGATTAAAGGAAAAGTAGAAAAAGAGCTACAGTGAAAAAAATGCGCAATAGCATCAATAAGAGCAAAAATAAGTAACAACAGCAACAAGGATAAACAATAACAACAGCAACAAGGATAAACAATAACAACAGCCACAACGATAAACAATAACAACAGCAGCAACGATAAACTTTAACAGCAACAACCATAAACAATAACAACAACAGCCACAAAAATAAAAGATAAAAACAACAGCCACAAAGATAAACAGTAACAACAACAGCCACAACGATAAACAATAACAACAACAACGATAAACGATAACACTAAACATCCACAACGATAAACAATAACAACAACAACAGCAACAACGATAAACAATAATAACAACGGCAATTACAAGCAACAACAACAATAGGAGCAGTAGCACCACCACCAATAGCAGTAGGCTGATTGACTGGCTACCGTGTTTATTTAAAAGGACAAAGACACTCTCGCGCTGAAACAGCGAAAATATTTTATGAAAGTAACAAAAAACGATCGCCTGTCTTTGTACTGTTATAAAAACACGATTGGAGATGTAGACCACCCGAAAAGTAATAGAAACAATCGGCTACGCGTCGTCTTTCTAATCTCGCTTTTCTCGCGCTCTACATCTGCCAGCGTGTTTATATTACAGTACAGAGACACGCGCGCGGGTTTTATTTTTGCTTTATCCTAGCAATATGACACAACTATAGCAAATTACTGGTTCAGTGAGTTTATAATATAAATTCCTTACCTTTTGGCTGGAAGATTAACTCCAGCAGCTAACGTGGACGTGCAAGTTAACGCACAAAGCACTCCCTTACTGTACGAGTATTCTATTAGCTTTCGTTCATCTACAGTCAGTCCACTGTGGTGGTATGCTACACCATACGGTATACTACGTTTCAACACAGGACATACACCATTTGCTTGGTTATAAAGAGCTTTAAGAAGGTCTTTTCTTTCTTCGCTTTTTACTTCACAAAGTTTTCTGTGCGTTTGCAAAAATGGTTGGTATGTCAATAAACATAGCAATTTTTTTCTCGCGCTTGCAACGGCATTTTGGATTTTGCTGCAACAAAAATTTTCAGCATCTATTATGCCTCTTGATACAGGTCACAATTTTTAATATGAGCCAACGATAGATTTTTTACACAAGTTTGCGTGCGTGTTCAAAATTGACAGCCATAAAACCGAAAAAGACAAAGACATTATGCGCAAATTTTACATTTAAAGAGAAGGAAAATCCTTTTTGTGAATTTAAAACGAAATCTTTTTACGAAATTTATGCTACTTCTCAGCATAAAACGCCTCTTCTTGCATCGCAAACCTTTGGAAAAAAGAATGTTTCAAATTGCTACAGAGAAAAGTTCAAACATTTAAGCTTTCTGCAATACTTGTTGATTGGCGCTGTTGTTGCGAGGTATCATCGACGATACAATTTATATTTCGTTCAAACAATACAATAAAAAAATCTAAAGAGTTGGAAACGCTCAGAAAAAGTGCATCAAGAATAGAATAATCGCATCTCAAAAGTGGCCATGTAAACTTATTTCAAAACAGGTTGTCGCAGCATCGATTGACTATTGGCAACAGGAGGCAGCAAGGGACGTCCGTCACTTACTTTGGCATGAATTCTATCAAAAGAATTGCAACATTTTCACAATTGCGCTTGGTAGAGCAGAACACAAGACAGGAGTACTGAGGAATAACTTCAGTCACTAGGAGAACCAAACTATCTGGGTCCTTGACTTTCCTGGTCTTGCTTACCTGAAGATTAAACATGGGATTCATGAGAACTATGATCATATATACTGTAGATAATACTACAAAAAACCTATTGCTGTGTTCAAACTTTCTAAGATTTCTTTTAATACATACGTTTTTCTCCAGTTGAAGCGTTTTCTTTGAAAAATATTGACCTTAATTTGTCGTTTTCTCCTTCCATTGGATGTAACTTAAAGAATCTTATTCTTTAAGGTTAGAAATTTCGTTTATTTATAATTTATATTTCATTTTCTATAATTTGAAGTAATGTCTAGCCAAAATGAGAAAGAAAGATAAATCAGGGTTCGTACAGGATCCCCTGTGAGAATTTCCAAAACTTTTCCAAAACTTTCCAAAGCCCTTTGACTTAAATTTCCAAAACCACACAAAGCACAAAAATAAAGCTAAATTCATGGATCTGAAACATTCAACATACATTTACCAATGCAAAACAATCAGCTACAAAAAATCCATAACTTTTCCATAGCCTAGCGAACCAAAAATGCATTACCAATTTCCAAAACTTTTCCAAGACTTTCCAAAACCCGTACGAACCCTGATAAATAAAAACTTCTGTTTGAGCTGTAGCCATTTTATCACGATTTCTTCCAACCTTTTCTGTAATATATCGTACAGGTTGTCTACTCGGTACACCTTCGCTGCTATCTATTTCGTACACGGAGTTGCCAACTTTTACGTATTCGTGCAACTTGACCTAAATGAGGAAAAGCAACTTTATTGTTTCTGTAATCTTTATTTTGTTTTCAGTAGCTAGTATTCATTGGCGGATTTAGGATGGCCAATGGGCCGCGCCCTTTTATTTTAGGACCCCCCGGACCTCCTCTGGTTAGTCATAGAGGTTAGGGGGGTTTCCTATTACGCAGAAGGTTTTACGGCCTCCTTTCTACTCCACTCTTCCCCCCTTTCTTCGATACCTGGATCCGCCGCTGATATTCTATTTTTCCCCACTTTCGTAGAGTATTAGCTGAAGCTAAAGACATTGATAGAGAAGGATAAAAAGAGGAAGGGAGGAAAAGTAAATTAAAGTGGAAGAGGAAGGGAAAGAAGAGGGAAAAAGGAGAAACTCTTACCGGTCTGAAATCATTTGTATACACCTCTGCTCGTAGAAACTGCTGCAATTCTTTGATATTATTTAAAGTTGCACTCATTCCAATTATCTGTGCATGACCTAAAAATCACACATTCACAGTTGAAATATTTCTAAGAAAAAAATTGAATAACGTATCTTTGACAACGAACGCATTTGTGTCCCTATAATGGTATAAGATATGGACCTACATAGTTTTTTCCACTGCCTACTGTAGCGCGTGGGCATAAGAAAGTAAAAAAAAAAAAAAAAGAGATTTCATGACTCACGTACGGACCAAGCAAGCCAGGTTAAATACGGCAAGGTGAACACAAACATAAGGTTGGTGGTCCGTACCGTAAGTTATGGACCACAAACTGGCCAATGTGAGCAGGTGAACAACCTTGCCATATGATAATCATTAGTGGTATAACTTCAAAATAATATGTTTTTTGTTGCTTACCTGCAGCACACAACAGTTTAGTCAAACACATTTCAAGAGTAGAGCCTCGCCTTCCTCCTTCCCCTAGCATATGCAGCTGTTAAAATATAAATTGGGATTACAGTAAACAGATATCTGATCCCTAGCCTCCATAGCTGGCACAGGAGAATAAGGGAATAGGAGGGTTAGAGTAGAGTTCCCCCTCTCTTCACTGCCCCCCTCCTCTTTGTCAGCTACACACTTAGGCTATCTGATCCCATAAACCTCACTAAAACTAAGCATGCACAATGTTGACCCTTAATACAATGCAGGGGCAGATCCAGGACCTTTATAGGGAGAGTGCATCTGTAGTATTTGTAGTATTTGCAGGCAGGAGTTTGGAAGGGCACTTTCCTGTCCTTTCAGGGGTGTACACCATGCCTCCTCCCTAACTCTGCCCTTGCAGCATAGAGCAGATTTCGTATGACTGTGAAAAAGTCGCGGCACGAACACGGCGCAGACACGGTCAAGGCGCGGCAAGGAACTTTGGAGTTCTAGAAAACATCACGGTCACGGCAAGGCACGCTTATGGCAAGGACCGTGCTGCGACTTTTTCACAGTCATACGAAATCTGCTCTATGATTAGATTGAGAGTGTATATAAGGTACTAACACAAAGGAGTGTAACAGACCTTATTCACTTGGGCAAAATGTTTTCCCTTTTAATGGGAACAAGATTCTTTGTTTGAGGTTTATCCATATCAATGTATCTTCTCAAGCATTTTCATTAAACAAAGGAAGCAGCCCCAAGGGAATGACACATAAGGAATAAGGTTTATTTAGCATACCTCATCTATAACTGCAAGCCCAAGGTTGCAAATTCTTGTTTCTTCAATAAAAGCATTGACAAGTCCATTAGCCTATGTATTCAAAACAAGAGAAAATACTTCACTGATCAGTTTCACTACACTTCTCTCAATGCAATTTAGAAAAAAACATCTCATACATGGTTTTTAATCAACATAGAATGATAGTACCTTTTCAATAGTTGCAATATAAAGTGTTCTTTTTTTCCTTCTGTTGGTTGGTGGGAATCTTCCTTTGTTAGCTGCATATTCCTCTATCACAAAATCAAGGTCCACTGCAAATTGTGCAAGAGACTGTACCTAATAGTAACATTCAGATTAATAAACAATGACAATGATGATACTGGTTGTGTTGTGGTAGACTTGGTGGTGGTGGTGGTGGTGGTGGTGGTGGTGGTGGTGGTGGTGGTGGTGATGGTGATGATGGTTATGGTGGTGGTGGTAGAGATGATGATGGCAGTGGTAGTGCTGTGAAGGTGGTGGTAATATTGGTGATAATGGTTGTGCTACAGTGTTAGTGGTGATACATGTAGTGAGTGATGGTGCTGTGGTAATGGTGATGGTGGTGGTGGTGGTGAATGTGATGATTTAGTGATTTAATTCATAATTTTTCTTTCATTAACACAAGATAATGTTTTTATATTTGTCAATGATTTATTTGGCACCTGCATTGCTTAGAGTACTGAAAATAAGTTGAAAATAACATAAAAATTTATTAGGTAACTGCTTTAAAATATGATTAACTTAATGCAGGGTTAACCTATTTGTGTTGAATTCCATCAACACATCTGATTAAGTGCAAGTAAACATACTTTTTCTTGAACAATGGATACAAAGGGAAGCACAAACAGGACGTCTTTGTTATTCAACAGCAGCTCTTTCATCATTAAGATTTCAGAGACAAGGGTTTTTCCTCCACTGGTAGGCAAAGAATAGATCAAATTTTTTCTCTCCTCTATAGCTGACAACTGCAGACATGTTTTCTGCCAATCTATAAAGAACCAAAATAGAAGAGAAAAAGATTTACTAACTTATGCTGATTGGTTGTTGATTTAAAATGTCAGTTACCATCTAACAACAGTGTTTCTGAAGACTTCTCTTGCCTGAATTTTGCTTTTAGTATGGGATAAGACAGTAATACAATGCTTTGTCATTGCTCATTTCTCATGAAATATCCCACTTGTTTGTGTTACTTTATATATACTCAGAATGAATATACCAGTAGTGCATGGTATATACAGAGGATATTACCCAGTGCTGCGAAGACATGACATTCATCTTCAAGTGGTGAAAACAATATTTTACAAGTGAGCACAGCAAACAAGTGAAATATTGTTTTCAACATGAGAAGATAAACTTCATATCTTCATTGACACTGTGTAATTTTCTTTTTATTATATAGACAGAGAAAATCTTTCCCTGCTGTCAGCGATAATCACAACAACAATAATTACAACACAATGATAATCACAGCAACATGCTGCCCTTTGAACTCTGCAAAACTCACTGCTACTTGGATCCCCTTTTAGCTGATTCAACTTCATTTTCCTTCTCTCTTCATAATTTAGATGCAATAATTTAGATGACGTCACTGGGTTCCCAGATGTAGTTTCATATCATGTTTATAAATGGCTTATTTTCCAGTATCTCACTCATGTCTATATAATAAATAAATTTATTATATAGGAACGTAATTTCATGTGCTTTCATTGGCCAATTTGTGGCCCATACAAAATTAGAGTACAGACCACCAACCTTATTTTTGTGTTTGTCTTGCCAATGTATAATAAACATCTTATTAACCTCGCTTGCTCAGTCCATACTGTATGTTATAAAACCTCTTTTTTTTTTTACTTTTTAAGACAGTGAAAAAAAATCAGCCCATAACTTACAGTACTGCCCTTATGCTTGGTTAATATTGAGGTATATATTCTATGGTATATATATCCTATCTAAAAGCATTTATAGCAGTAGAGTCATGTGCACACACTCACCATAAAGGTCCTCAATACCACGACTCTCAAGTAACATTTGTTTTACTTTAAGGGGCAATCCATAAAAAGTTTCTTCTGTTCTGTGATTATCTTCTTTCAAATAGGAATTTGTTTGGTCTTTAGAAATTTTATTGGACTCCAGCAAATGATTGTAATCAACATTCACACTTTGAAGCTTCCTTGACACCATATCAGTACTTAAATTAAAATCTGCAAATATGTCATCATCGTTCCAAAAATCTGACATACTGTCATTGTTCCCATGAAAAACAACAGTGAGGCTATTAGGACAGAGATCCCTCTTGGGTGTAGATACACTGTTAGGAGTAAATGAAATTGACTTTTTTTGAGATGTTGCACCCTGTAATAAATTGTCAGATGATTCAAAGGAGTTCTCACTTTGCAGTGTACCATTAATATGATTTAAAGTAAAGGAATATTTTCTTTTTTTGCTTTTATAGGTAGTGACGGACTTTCTCTTGACCTTGACCTTTTGTTTCTCATCAGCCACTTTTGTAGTTCTCTCATTTTCATCTGTAGTTTCACACGATTCAAAGCCAGAGTTAACGTCCGTATCAGCGTGGTCAGATTGTACTGCAGTTGAAGGTTTATCGCATTCATTTGCAAGAGAGTTTTTAGTCTTTTTAAAACAGATTTTTTTGTGTTTTGCAGTTGAATATAAATCCATTGCTTTGTGAGATGCCTGCGTCGTATCTCGTAAGCTTATTTAGTTATCATAGAAGCCTTCGCATAGTTCGTCGTAGTTTGTAGTTGGAAACTTTGGGTAAAAGCAAGGACTCCTGCCATGATTTAAAGAGTAAGAAAATTCTCGCGTTTCTTCTTGACACAGTCGACTGCCACTCTCGACCCCAGAGCCCTGTTGTTCTTACTGTGCATGCTCAAGACGAACTGCCAGAGACTACCTGGTATGTTAATGCGCATGCTCGAATTTGAGTTATAGTTAGAGCGCGCTCTCCCTAACCCGGAGTGGGGGGGTGGGGGTGCGGGCTGGGGTGGGGGGGGGGGGGTGGGGGAGGGGGCGGGGTAGGACTCCAGGATAAAAGTA
>JAAAQI020156097.1:0-10227 GCA_011800005.2 Stichodactyla mertensii | reverse complement strand
GATTTTGAAAGCAAAGAGTGAGGGCCGGAGGTTTTGTCCAACAATGCTTTGCGCAGCTAGTTGTTCGCTCAGCTGGTGTGTGATGTATCATTGAATGCAACTAATTCCCACTCATGAAAACCATTATATCTGTGTTTAGACTCTAATTATTGTGTAAATCAAATTCTTCCGATCCTAAGGCAAGACTAGTTTAGTCGCAGTTCCATCCCACTATATATTATTTTATCATTACCTTGCTTTCCTAATTATAACCTAGTGTGTTCTATTTTTAGTTTGAAGACAGCGATCATCCCATGGACTACGTTATCGTCATCGTCTCTCTCTTCCTTTGCTGGGCTGAGACACTATTTTTAGACTTTAAGGTATAGATGAGTCAATTTTCTTTTTCTCTTCGGATTTTTTTTTTTTGTTGTTGTTGTTGTTGTTGTTGAAAGATTAAACTGTAATAAATGACCGTTTTGATAATTATATAAACGACACACTTAAATCAATTACGCAAGACAAAACATGTAAGGTACCAGTCATTATAAGTGACACCATAAAAGTTATCCGATCCCCTGAGGCACTATGGGGCTTGAGTGATTTCTCCTCCTCATCAATTAAATTTGCTGTTTTCCTGACCCTCTACGTTCTTTGCAAAACTTTGAGATGCACCTAAATCCTTCCACTCCAGCAGGTGCAAAAATAATGACTGCTTCCTAATGAGTGCCATGAAGGGCAAGGTTTTTCTCAGAGAGAACAATATGATAGCGGATTTGTTCAAGCTGCTTTTACATTTTACCGTTGCAGGTTTTTCCAGCAGAAAAGAAAGCCGAACAAAGAATGCTGACAGGTAAATCTCAGTAACTCAAATCTAACTGATGTACGATAGTTTGGAACAAGCGAAAACCTTACTTTTCTTTCCAGCAGAAAGTCTAGATACGACAGCGGGCGAAAGGAGACCACTTTTAGACGAGAATCCAAGGTAAACTAGTTTCGAGCACTAGAAGTATAGACAGTCCCGTTCGCACCAGTTAGAGCAGTTTTCGTACGAGTGGGAAACGCGCGGTACCGCGGTACGGTATGCCGTAAATCTGAAATGGCTTCCCATTGTTTTCAAGTGAATCATCCAGTCACAACGCTTACTTAACGGCTACGGTAAAGTACGGTACTGCTACGGTATTGCTACGAATCATTTGCTGTATCGTTTCCCACTCATACGAAAGCCACTCTAGTACTGATGCAATCGTAGCTCCAACTTGAATCTCTTGCTCCTGGTCCTTTTGTCAGAGCAGAAAAACCGCGCACTAGAATTCCTCTAAAACCAATCCAAGATGGCGACCGCAATCACGGGATAGCCTTTTAGAGCAATTTTCAATTTGATGATTCAGTCTTGCTTTCCTAGCAGATGCTCGGAAGCTGACTAGCTTCTACTGTTTTAGCCAATATCATCGTGCAAGAGTCGTGCTGTTTGTAGTAGACTAATGGTGATTGCGAATTAAGTATCCAGATATTCCAAACTGCCATTTTCGAGAAATATATCAGTTTATTATCCAAAAGCGGCCTGAAAAACCGAATCACCGTTACCTCGTAGTTTTCTATGCGCGAACAGCGCATTCGCGTGTTTTTTTCCCCCTGCTCTGACGGTCCTTTTTTGAACTGAACCGAACAACCGAACATGCATTATGAGTTTTAACCTCTTTAATTTGTTTTCAGTTCGTACAACACGCGAACATGGTTAACGGGATCATCCTTTCATACTCCGTATGGATCCCCACCAAGTAAGTATCGAACATTGAGTACTGAGTATTGAAACTGGTTCCCCCGAGCGTTCTCATAATCATAAGCAACATACGCAGACTCAGTTGGCAATTGTCTTTTTCACACCTGTTGGAGAGAAGCTTCACTCAGTGCTTAGGTTCGTATGTTGCTTTTAAGTGCCTATAATACATCTGACGATAGACGATAGTATTGATTATACGTGATGTGAGCTGATTTTACGTGAGGTGACCAAAAAATTATGTAGTTTGAGTGCATGATGCGTCTTGAAGTTATAAAGGTTTTTCCATTCCATATGCTAATGACTGTGACGTCAAGGGATTAATTATTTAATATACAAAACTTAACTGAGACGGATGAATTGAATCAGATTTCGAAAATATCTCTGTTTTAACACTAATTAGTTTTTGCATGGTAGTCAGTGTTTCCAATTACAAGGAACTACAAATAAACATAAATGATTCCCTTGATGTCACAGTCATTAGAATACAAAATGGAAAAACCTTCAGGACGCATCACAAACTATACCGAGAATAAGCACTTTAATTTTTATGATTTTCTTAAGATTTCAGGCTTGGGTGAACCAGGCGTAAGTGAGCACTTTCAGTGTTTCCATTATTGATCGATTTAACTAGGGCGTAATGTTTTCCCAATTCAGACCACGTGTCATTCCCTTGGTTATTGTTTCTTTGTTTCATAGTAATGCTTGAGAAGATAAATTAATGTGGATGATCCTCAAACAAAGAATAGTATTCTCAAGGGAATGACGCGTGGTCTGAAATGGGAAAACATTACGCCCAAGCTAAAACGGTCCATTGCATCAGTTCAAGTTACAAATCAACTCTTACAGTAAATTTCCAAATAACTTCCCAAGGTTCGCTTCCAAGTGAGGACGAAAACGAAGACATGAAAGCTGAATTGTCACCACAGGTATGAAAATTCATCTCGTTTCAATTGATATGCCCGTTTAACCTTGATAAAAAGGTCTCACGGTTATTATTTGGCTAAAAAGCAGAGCAAAGTCTTCAATATCTCAGTAAGATTGAACGTCCCATTACTGCGATTCTCATTATTCTGCGAACCCAGACATTTCAACGGCTTGCTGTGAAATTGGATTTTTGCTGCCGTCAATCAAAAATAATCAGTCGGTATCTTTTATATTTTTGACTGGCGGCAGTGAAAACCCAAATTCCTACGGGCAGCTCGCAACTACCGAGTTCGCAGAATATTGAGAGTCGCAGTAACTTCAGTGACTTTTCGCAAAGCGTCTAAGAATTAGATACTATGGGACATACCCCAGTATCGGGAATTCTTTGTACCTTCGTTTTTGTGTAAACTGAATGTTCATGTATTTCTGTAAAGGCCTTTGGAATCTCAAAATGTTCGTTAAAGTTGTGTAAGTATGTTATGCTGGGTATTTGTGAATTTTTGACACTAAACTTAGGGTAACCCTAGCCGGCGTCGCCGGCTCTCAAAAAAGTCAAAAAGTGAATTTTTGCTTTTGATTCAGAAGGGGTGTCCGTTGCTGTTGTCGTCGTTATTGTTCTGCGATTGCTGTTAAATTGCTGTTGTTGTCACCTTTTTGTCTTTCTTATTGCTCACATTCGCCATTCATTATTATGAAATTCTTGACAATAGCCACGTTCGAGATATTAAAATTCAAGCACGATAGCGAGGCTCTCAGGAATAAAATGTCCAAAATGCATTAAAACTCAAAAGAATCAGTAGATATAGCACTGTAGATTCAATTATAACGTTGTTCAATAGTGAACTGACTAGCATTTCTCCAAAAATTTTATTATTGCCGAAAGGTAGGAACGTCGTGTATGTACATTATCTTATCCCTACCATATAAATTTATTTGGTGATTCACTTGTTTGTGCATACATGAAGTACCATGTTAATGAAGCCTGGCAATCAAGTCTGAATTTGAAGATATCGAGCGTGGCCTATTGCTGCTGAGTAGAAAGGAAAGCCAAGATTAGCAGAGACTGGTTTGTTATTAAAATTGCGTAATGTAACGTCGTTCGTTGAACTGTTGTTTTTCTGCTGTAGGACTTAGCCTTTAAAATAAAAGCAAAGGAGGTATTCGGTATCGCGTGGAGTTTGTTAAACGTAAACAATGAATGGAAACTCGAAAAAGACAAGGTAAATAATTTTACAGCTCAGCATTTACCGCATCTATTATTCTACCTATCTCTTTTTAACTAAGATAGCGTAAACAGCACGTATTTCTTAAGAGAGGTTGGAAAATTGTAAACCGTTTAATGGCTTTATCAAAAAGCGGGAAAATATAAAAGGTTTCACGGCTTATAGGACTCGTAAGCCAACTTCACGACTCGTTTCAAGTCGTCTGTTTTTTTCGTTTGGACATTACGTCATCGCGGCCATGTTGGTTGTATTTAACAAAAGATTTCTCAAAACAAAAGATTTCTTTTGTCTATACCACCAACATGGCCACCATGCCTTTGCTTTTAATTCTTTTTGGAATGGTTGCCAATCACCAATGGACCAAATCCAATTGGGCGTGATGTTTTCCCATTTCAGACCACGTGTCATTCCCTTGAGAATACGAATCTTTGTTTAAGGCTCATCCATATTAACGTATCTTCTCAACCAGCTGGGCGGAAATAAATTTTCTAACCAATTACAGTCCGTTGTGATGTTTCATGGCCGGCCCTTTATTCAAGCACTTTTTTCTACCTGAAAACAATTCATCCATATTAACGTATCTTCTCAACCAGCTGAGCGGAAATAATTTTTCTAACAAATTACAGTCCGATATGATTTTTCATGGCCGGCCTTTGTTCAAGCACTTTTTTCTACCTGAAAACAATTGAAAATTTAATCCGATGTATTTTGAGGCCTAGAAAAGTCCAAAACCATTAAAGAGAGTGAAATTTTATCTAAAAACCACGCGAGAAATGATTTTAAAAACAAAGAGTGTAGGCTGGAGGTTTTGTCCAACAATGCTTTGCGCAACTAGTTCACTCAGCTGGAAGTGGCTACCGAGAAACAAAGAAACACTACCCAAGGGAATGACACGTGGTCTGAAATGGGAAAACAAATACGCCAAGTAGATTTGGTCCATTGGATGTCGCTTGTGAATGCACGTTCCGCCTCTCTTAGAAAATGATTACAGGGAACCTGTAGTAAACTTCAGTCAATGTGGGACGCTTTGTGATCTGCTGTTATAGAGGTGTTAAGAGTTTCACGTTACTGCTTTGGGCGCTTGCTCACGTGATGAAAAAGGGAAAACCAGTAGGCCATTTGCACAAGCAGGTCACGTGACCACAACCCCCTTAAATCAAGCACCAGTGTCAAAATGAACTCCAGAAATGAAAATGCATCTCGATATTAGTAAGAAGGTGAAGTTTCAGCTCAAAATGCACAGGAGAAATAGCATGAAATATAAAATCTAATGTTTTCTAAGAGTTTGTATGGAAAAACGTCCTCATCTGCACGAGCTTGCTGTCCAGCATATTTTCCCGTACAAATTCTGATAAAATTTTCAATTTTATATTTCATGTCATGCGCTTGATTTAAGGGGGTGTGGTCACGTGACCTGTTAGTGCATATGGCCCATTGTCGTGAATCTCGAGATTGGATTTGGAATTAGTTTCATCTGATGAACGTAAACTTAGAAATTCAAGGAAACAGGCGGACAAATTCGAATCTGTTATATCATTTTTAGTTATAATGACTTGGTGCCCATTTTTTCATCACTTGAGCATGCGCCGCATAGGGTAGTTTGGTGAAACTCTCAATGCCTGTGTTAATCTCGCTCCCAGAGCCAGCGTTCCTCCTGGTCAGCACTGAGGAAATAGGCTTTGAGATAATTCACATCCGACAACAGATTTTCTGTTGTTCCGGTTTTATTGCGCATGTGCTAGTTTCTCGGTACCGCCCAGGAGGAACGCAGACTCTGGGGACGAGATTGTGCAGGTGTGTATCGAAAGGCTTCTCAAATACTCTGATTGTTTATAGAATGGAATAATCGTGGAAAGCTGTGTCCTCAAAGATACAGGCAAAATGTTTAAAGTTCAGGTAATTCGTCGTAGCCTCTGCTTATCTGAAGTTTGCATGCGCTTTCCAAATTGGCTATCGTTTCTCTGGGTTTTTTTTTCAGTGTTCTGTAGACGCTCCGCCTTCGGTTGTATTTTCCATGATCGTCTTGCGTGTAGAAGATGGTCCAAGGTGGAACACCTCGGTAGCGGAATCCAGAGTAAGTCAGAGTCAACGTTCTTGTGTTGTTGCTCTGTGTTTACTTTAAATTGTCTGGTTTGCAAATGAGATGTACTATGATGTTTAATTTACAATGTTTACTTTATTTGGTGGCTGTTGTCACTTTTCTGCAGTCAGAATGAACCGGTTTTCTCCTTGTTGCTACTGTTTTGTCCCCCTCCCACGACCATGATTCTCTTAGCGTTCAAACAACTGATTGCTTTTATGTGACGTCCTAATGAAATAGGGTAATTCAGACATGCTCTCTTTTTCCCAGGTTTTACATAAAATTGATAACTGTACAGATATATGTTATAACGCCACAGCAGAAATTGCTGGGGGAATGGTAGCTAGTAGGTTGGTATCATTCTAACTTTCTATTATCCATTGAATAGGCCTTTCAATAGGCCTTTGTTTAATCATCCCGAAGTCCATTTTATAGATTAGTGCATAGTTCAGTGTACGTACTGAAATCGAGGCTTTGGCAAGTACAGGATTCACTCAACCATATCTTGGAAAAGGACTATTGCCTATTGTTACACCTTACCGGTATCCCTGGGTACCACTGACGGAGAAAAAACGAGAGCTAAATCCTCGTTTCCAAGCACAAGCAGATGGACCTTTTTCTCAAGGTTGCGCACTCATACAAATCCAAGGAATTTGACGGGCCACAACACCAGAACCAGAACAGAAGCTTCTATGACATTTTCAATAAGAATGCATAAAATAAATTATTCCTATCTTTAAAGGCTGGTTCACACTAGCGTCGTAATCGTAATCGTAAGCAACGTACGCAGACTCAGTAGTGTACTGCTCATTAATGGTGCTTGTCTTTTTTCACACCTTAGTGATAAATACGCTATTGAGTCTGCGTACGTTGCTTACGATTACGATTACGACGCTAGTGTGAACCAGTCTTAAATATAAAGTTTGATTCTTAATTATTTATTAAATTTCATCAATATCATATTATTATTCCTAAATCAATGTTTATTGAATTCCTTAGAGATTTTGTTAATTTACGCCACTGGCAGAAGAGAGGCAACGCGTATTTTTCGTGTAATGTGAGCGTTGAGTATTGGGAAATGCCACCCACCAAGCAGCATGTTAGGTATGTTCAGTTAAGCTAGGCCTCTCATGTACTGGGCGTGGCTGGGTCGATAAAATAACACGTGGCCTGTCTTTAAAATACCATACCCCCTACGGAACCTCAATTCCATGACGGGCTTATCCCCATATTTTGGGCATATTTTAGACAAGTACCCCCAAGGATTTCAAACATTAGATAACTCCTATACCAAGCTTACGAAAAACGAAGCCCCACCTCCCCAGCCAATATAACCCTAATGTAGATTTCGTATTCATTCTTATTTCAAAAGACGCTGTTAATCGAATTCTGAATAGGTGGTTTGCAGTCATTCCCTAGAGAATAAAATACCAAAAGACACGGCCGCCATGTTTGTTGGTATAACGAGAGAATCCACTGAAAATCTGTTGTAAAGTTCAACCAACATGGCCGCTATGACATCACATGAAAACCAACAATACTATAAACTAAATATTGCACACTCAAATGTTTAATAGACTTATAAGTGATTATAATGCTATATACCATATCAGTTTACATCAATCTAATTTATGCTAGACAATATTTGGATTAAATAGAGAACAATACATGGGCGCGCGGAGATATGGAATTTATCTTCGAGTGTTCAATTTGATATTTGTTTATTATATCAACTATAGTGTTTTCAAGGATTTCTACCACTGAATATTAAAATTTCGATTGGTTGATATTTTCACATGTGAAAAATATCGTATTTTACGTGTGCTGAGATACGACATTTCTCAGTGGTAGAAATCCTTGTAAAACACTGCAGTTTATATAATAATCTAACTTATATTTAGAGGCGAGAATCACCCGGGTGGATGGCTGTTCGCTGAAAAGGAAGGCCGCCACGATCAAACAGATTTTGTGATGTTGGTAAACACGGATCTTAAGGTATGCGGTAGATTAGCTTAGCGCACGCGCCATATAAGCTCTCGTTGGTATTGGATGTCCGCACACCCGCTTTCTCAATGTGCTTTGTTAGGGGGGACTCGGGCTATTCTATGAGTGCAAAACGCCGAACACAGGGTTGAATGAAGTTAAGAAGTCATGACTTTGCACAAGCAATAGCAATATGCAAATTTAACCAATGGTACTAGAACGTTTTCCCATAACTGGAGTTAGGAATGCTAATGAGTTTGCTAATATGCTGTTGACCTGTATACCGTACTAACTGAATTATACCGAAATAATCTGCGTGAATACGTTTTAATTTTAAAGTGTTATTTTTATTGCAATTTCTGTGAACTTCACATAATTTACCTGCATGTAAATGATCTTTAATGTAAAAGAACGCGCCAATCTCAGAAAGCGTTAGTTTGTCGAGCACGTTCTAAAATAGCTTTAAAAAATAATTTACATGCAGAGAAATTATGTGAAGTTCACAGAAAGTGCAATAGGAATGATAATAACGTCTTCATGCAGATTATTTCGGTATAATTCAGTTGACAGTACAGTATACAGGTCATTAGCATATTAGCAATCTCATTAGCATTCCTAACCCCAGTTATGGGAAAATGTTCTAATGTTAGTGCCAAAGCCTCAGTGTAAATTGGTAATCTCCAATTGCAAAGACAGCACCTTTTCAGTTATTTTAAGACCCCAAGTGTTGGTCCGGCCGGGACATCCTTGTACAAACCAAGCAAACCGCTCGCCGTTGAAGTGTTGAACTACTATTATAGAATTCTGGATGAGGCAGAATTTCTAGCTGTCTTCAGAGTATCCTACGTTACTGGGGCCGTCTCTGGCCATTGCTTCAGCGTTTTCGGTCGTAAGCTTCTGTTTTCGCATTTTCGAAATGACGATAGGATTTCGGATCAGTGGGAAACGACAAATTCGTAGGTGTAAAGTAGCAGTACCGTACGTTACAGAGTAGCTGTAACTACACGTTGTGATTTGATGATTGACATGAAAACAATGGGAAGCCATTTCAATGTTACGGCACACCGTTTAATGTGTACATGCTGTAAGTGAGTACCGAACGTTTCCCACTCATACGACTCTCTAAAAAGCCTGGACTGGGTAGTTCATTCTAATAAAAAATGTTCTCATTTCAGGGCTGGCTACCTCAGTCTCTTATCGATCAAGCAATGACGGGCGTGTTGTTTGGAACAGCTGATTGTCTACGTAATTATGTTCACTCTCAGACTTGAATAAACTTAATGTGGGAAATTTACGTCACGACACCTTGCAGCGAATCATGGGACATACCAAAACAGCGACTTTTATTTGAAGAAATATCCCAATGAAACCGTACATGACGTAAACACTTCTGATGTGTGATTCCTGGGTGTAAAGGTGTAGATGAATGCCAGATATAGACCCCTTGAGCGTGATGTCACTCTCTCTCTACCTGGGTGTCAAGACAATGAGAAAAACGTGCATAAGAAACAGTTTTAATTCTTAAGAGAAGACAAAAGAACTCTTTCGTCTTGACCCCCAAATTGGGATTCAGTTTTAGGAGTCTATAGCACATTGCACGCAACTTGTCACTCAAGGCAATACCATAGCAGTTTTTTCACACTGGAGGTCAAGTAACAACAGTTTCAGTACCCCATGTATTCTTTCGATTCCAGCAGAACTAAAATGAATACGAAAAGAAAAAATATTTCAAGGTTAATTTTTAAAGATAACTCATTAATTTTCTAAGTTGAAAATACCTTAATGTAGTTCTTCTTGTTAGTTAAAGAACTCATTAATGAAACATGAGTTTTTTGACTAACAAGACCTGTTGGTTAAATAACTCGTGTTTCATTAATGAGTTCTATAACCAACAAGAACTCATTGCGATCTAGGTGGCTGAAGATGGAATTGACGGAATTGAAATTGCTTATTAAGCAAGCCCAATACCAACCAGGGCCTATAAGCAAGCACCCTGATGCACATTCTGCTGGACGAAAATGATATCACTCTATATTCCGATAAAACAGGGCCTCTCGTTCTTTAAATATTACTTATAGAGTGACGGCACTTTAATTGAGGTTAGTAGACACTAATTCCATTGTTTTCTTTTGTGTCTTTTCGTCTATTAGACTTTAACTATTAGTTCTGTTTCATGGGTTAAGGTAATGCGATCGTGCAATTTTTTGTCGAAAATTTTTTTTAAAACTTGGCACAAATATCAATTTTGAGTGCTT
>JAAAQI020156086.1:0-10227 GCA_011800005.2 Stichodactyla mertensii | reverse complement strand
AGAAGACCTGAAGGTCTAACCATTTGTAGATGTAGTTACAAAGGCAGCACCTTCTCCTCAGTTATTTTAAGACCCTGGTGTTGGTCCAGCCAGAGCTAATCAGGTGGTGGTTATTGAATTTTCTTGATTAACTCATGCTTTCCACTTTGAATTCCCTGTACTGTCACTTGAATTATAATATATTATGTGTATAGAGTACATCTACATAATTGTTATGTATATTGAGTTCTGAACTGAACTTGGACATTTTGAAGGCCAAATACAATCATGGTGGGCACAAAATGCGTCAAAAACGTTGATTTAACTTCTAGAGTTTTAATCCAATAAAAATTTAACTTGGCAACAAGACAGTATACATCAAGGCTACAAATTGTATGTTTTTTGATTTTTATGATTTTTGGTGGGAAAATGATGTCATGAACAGGCCAACAAATTTTGAATTTCAGAAATGCACTAGTGCAATCGTTGCATTCAAAAGAAGACAAAATTAGAGATATAGCTGAAAAAATATCTCAGATATCACTTTTCAATCCAAAGATATTAATATTTGAAATTTGAAAGATCAGCCATTTTGTTACTATTTTAATATTTCAAAATCTGTTGGCCTGTATATGATGTCATTTTCCCACCAAAAATCAAAAAACATACAATTGTGAGCAATCTTTGTAGTTACCCTCTTTTCCCCACCCCCCACTCCCAATCAAAACACTGGTCCATAGTCACTGTTAGCCAAGAGAGTGATCAAATACACAGTATTTGCAGCTTAAGTAGGGAAATAAGGATGGCATAGGTTTCCTTTCTGGACCATTAAGTTTTGGGGTCAAAAGGTTATTATAGCTCTAGCTGCCAAGAAAAATAGAATGTGTCCATTTCTTACAAATAACTATGATAAATAGTCCAGAAATTCCAACAATGATAGCAAAAGCCTCAGTGCTGCCTTTATCTCTGATATTTATTTAGATGCTATTTTACAAAGTACATAGTGAATTATAATAGTATCTATGTATAATCTATGTTAAGTGCTAGAGCAAATGTTTTGTTGAATAGAAAAAAAAACCATCTATTTAGATGCTATTTCACAAAGTACATAGTGAATAAAAAGTATGTAGGTATGATCTATGTTTTAAAACTTCTATGTGGTAAAACTTCTAGAGCAATTTATTTTGACTGAATAGGAAAACATATCTATTTTAGTACAATGCTCATTACATAGCATTAACATGGTTATTAAGATACTGTGTTTATTTGACCTAGCTCTCACATAGGAAGGAAGTATGTTTTACATACATGTTGCAATTTCAGTGACATAGCAATAAAATAGATGATTTTGAGCACTACATAGCAATAACATAGCTTTACATAATCATAAAATAGTATGAACATAGTCATTAAATATGTTGGGTTCTGCAATGGCATGCATGCTGTTTGTCCTGTTTGATCAAGTGCCACTCAAGAGTTCATTTGTTGTTCCCTCACTTAGCTGGGGCTTTCTACTCTCTTCTTTTGTTCTTGTGCTATACTGCATCTTTTAGCCAAGTGAAAATGAATGAATGAACAAATGAATGAATGAAATCATGGATAATGAAAGCTAAAATGCAGAGTATAGAATTACCTGGCTGGAGTCATACATGATGATTAATAAAAGAGATAACAATGTTTTCCAGTACAGAATACTAGGAAGAGTACAGCAGTACCACTATATGTAGTGTTACATTTTTTGTGTCTTTTAGGTTCAAGAAGATGAACTTTGTCATAATTTCAAGACGGAATTCTTTGGTCTTCCTGAAAAATGTGGAGTTTGCCATGAGATGATAAGAAATGAAGGGTTATACTGCAGTGGTAAGCATATTTGCCGGGTGGGGGGGGGAGGGGAAGGGGGAGGGGGACCAGCAAAAGTGGTGGGGGTGCTCATACTGTAATACTGTAATACATTTTAGGGGTTAAAATTCATAATTTGGTGCCTCTTAGGGTAATGAAAATCTAAAACGATCTCCAACAGAGTTGGAGCTGGTACCTTATAAAGCTTCTTTTGTGTGAAGTAGAAGGCCTTTAAAATTGTCCAAGTTAATTTTTTACTATTAAAGCTGAGAAAATCTAGTTTAATATGTAGATAACTATCCAGAAAATTTGTTGTCATTTTTGTCTAAATTTGTAACTTTTCTGTCTCAGGTTGTAACTATGTGTGTCATAGAAAGTGCCAAAAAACGGTAGGTAAATGGATGTCTCATTAACTACAGTCCAGTCCAGTAGAGAGCTAACAATTTTGCATGCAAATTGCGTGTAGCTTGCGTGTAGCTTGCGTGTAGCTTGCGTGTAATACATGTGTGTGTAACGTGCACCACGCAGTTTTACAAAATTGCACTCAGAATCCGATCTCATTACGTCTAGTGCCCTTTACACGCACTATTTGTTGTTCGTGTGTAACTCAGCTCAATTTTTGAAGCAGAGTTTTTCTTTTCAAATTTCTTTTTATGGTTTATAGAGTATGTTACGCTTTTTGCCATTAATACTGTTACTGAGTGCCCAAATTATTTTTCGTGTTGTAGATCCAAATTTAATTAACTAGGATTTTCGCCTTTCAGGTGAAAACAAGCTGTGCAAAACCCTTGCCAATCGCCTCGAATTTTCATCCCACACAGGTAAGATTAAGCTAGGATGAAGGTACAGTCCTAAAGACTCCTTAATGTCGGGATTAAAGCATTGTATTTCATGAGCTCAAGAGTTCAGCCAAGAGTGCATTTAATTTATTTTCCATGTGACATCATGAAAACCCAGAAACCACGAACCTATAAACGTAACTGTTTTGGAGTTGCGAGACTTTCAGGTACTGTACATAAATATATGTACAAACAAAAGTGTTTCACAAAATTTATAGCTTTCGTCCATATTATAACATAGGAATCGTTTTGTAAAGTAATATTAATTCTTTTGACCTTTAGGATAATAAAAGTGATAAGTATATGGGATATCGACTTCCAAAAGCGGTAGGTTGACCTATCTCGCTGTCAGCATCCTCTTCACTCTAATTATCGTTGTAATCAAATTAGCTTTAGAGTGACTAGGCTTTATGAACGTTAATAAGATGTTTGTACAGCAAACTAAGTCTGTAAGTGTTTTCACGTTAGGAAAATGGTTCTGTTTTTTAGAGAATAGTTTATAACTGAGTTCCTAAATGAAGCTTTTGTTTGCCTTTTATACAAACAGCAATCTCAAGGTACACACAAGGGAATCGTCAAGCATCTTCGACACATTGTTTCAAAGTAAGCTCTTTTCAAGACGGTTTCGAGAGATTGTCATTTATCTTTCTGGTCGTGTCTTTTTCCTTTGACTTGTTTTGACGTTAAGAAATCAGGTTTTTACAGAGATAATAAGAATTAGAGAACAGATTCTTACTTCTTGATGTCGTGAGAGATTTGCTGGCCGATTTAAGATAATCCTGGCTTTTTTCCACAGGGGTAGAGTACGTCATGTTGACAAGGAGTTCGACTTGGATCTTACCTACATTAACGACAGAGTTATTGGTACGTTTTTGTAAGATTTCGTTTGTGAGTTTTTTATTGACAATTCGATTAAATTGATTTTTCGAAAGGAAAATCTGACTGCGAAGCTATTTTTCTTAATGACTGATTTTTCATGACATTTGTATCTTTATTATAAGGATAATAGTGTTTTACCGGAAACTAAAACACTCGTATTTTCCATGTTTTCACTATTATGTACCAAATGTCCGGGATGTACGCGCGCGTCCTAAAAAAAATTTCCCGCCAGTTTAAAATTAAAGTTATGCTTTTATTTTAGTTTGCCTCAGTTTGTCCATATAATAAAAAGAACATTACAAGTTGGCTTGAAGATATTTTTTATTTTCTTGTGTTAAAAACAACATTTTACTCGCTCGCTGCGCTCGCTCGTAAAATATTGTTTTCACCACTCGAAAATATAATTCATATCTTCACGCTACCGTGTAATATCCTCTATGTATCTTTGTCTTTAAGCAATGTCGTTTCCCGCTACTGGACTAGAAACAACTTACAGGAATAACTTGCGAGATGTGGCTAAGATGTTACAAACAAAGCATCAAGATAAATATATGGTACAACTAAACTAAATTTATTACTTAGTTTATATCATGTACTTAGATCCTGCGAACCTGTGTCCTTTACTCCTATGAAGCTCATTTTCACTTTCAGACCTTTTGCTTAGCAAGCAGCATCACACTCACCAACCAAGCAACACTTGCTCTTTAAAACAAGTGTGTGAGGTCACTGAGGATCAAACTACAGACCTATTGCTTACATGAAGCAGGCAGCACATTAACCAACCAAGCCACACTTGCTCCTTAAAACAAGTGTGTGGGGTTACTGAGGATCAAACTCTTGCTTTGAGGCAGCACACTAACCAGCCAAACCACCAAGCAACCAAGCTGTTGTTCTTTTTCTTAATTTGATGATGATGATGATGATGATGATGATGATGATGATGATGATGATTGTTATTATTATTATTCGTTTAGGTTTTCAACTTATCAGAACGACGCTATGATATATCGAAACTTAATCATCAGGTTAGTATTGCCAGTAATTCGACAACAGACCTTTTTTCGCTGGTTTCTATATTTTGAGAGACATTTGACTGACTGAGGGCTGAATGCGTCTTTAGGTGCTGGATTTTGGCTGGCCAGATCACCTAGCACCACCTTTAGAAAGACTATGTAGGTACGTGCTTTGTTTAGCGTAGGATGGAGATCGCGTAACATGCGGATCGTTGAATGAACCTTTATCACTGTAGATAGTTTGCAACCATTCCCATGAAGACAAAAGACAAAAGCATGGCGGCCATGTTGGTAGTACAGGCGAAAGGATCTAATGAGAATTTGTCCTAAATACCACCAATATAGCCGTGATGACGTAACGTGGAAACGAAGAATAGCCCTTTAAAGTTTTTACAAAGTTTTTGCTTTGGCATGGAAATGAGGCTAAGGACTCATAAATTAAGCTATTATTTAAAAAAGTTTAATCGCAAAAACACTCTTCTACGTAAAGAAAGAGAAATACGGAATAAAAAGACAAATCCTTAGGTAGAAACTCGTTCACATGACAAGGACGCCGCAATGCTTTAATTTATACGTACTTAACCTAAATGCCAAGAACAAACCACTAATTACCCATAAATATTGAAAGAGCCCTACAGTTTCCAAGGATCGTAGATTCAATTCTCGGCTTAAGGGGATGCCGCTTGTGAGTCGAGTTTGTTAGAAGTGTTGTTTTCTCCCTTGCCAAACAGAGGCGGATCCAGAAGTTTGGCTTGGGGGGGGGGGGGGGGTTTGGAGCCGAAGATATTTTAGTAAAAACAGACATTTTCGTGAATATCTCCAAGTAGCTTTACTCTAATTCGACACAATTTTGTCACAAGTTTGGAGCAACAGTGAAGCAAGTGAAAGGCGTATATAGTTTTGGCGTATCACTTCCAGCTAAATAAAAAAATCGTGAAATTAGCGGCCTTGTTGTTTTTCTGCTCTGCCGTAAAAACAAAATTTGAAGAAAATTATTTTGTATTGGATATTTTCTAATTAATTAAGGGGTTCGTTTGCGGTGTAAGAGCTATGATGAACCCCCCTCCCCCTAGATCCGCCCCTGCCAAACCTCTTCTGCGTTCTCCTATTTTCCTTTCTCCGTAAACAACATGTTAAATGACGATGCACTGCTGGCAAAACGCACCATCATTATTTAATGCCCCTGTTACAGCGTTAGTTTTTTTCTTGTAATTGGCGCCGGAAGAAGAAAAAACCTGACATCTGCCACACGCAAATAATGTCTTAAATTTGTACGTTTCACGAACAATTGCTTCAAATTCAAAACATTTCTGAACGTTGCTTGATAAAACTGCGCTACAGTGACATGTCTCGCACGCAATCAATTTGAAATTTTCGCGTATTGATCATCATAATTGTGCCATCTGTTTTCAGTATTATTAAATCTATTGACTCGTGGCTGAAAACGGATCCTCAACACGTCGTTGTTGTACATTGCAAAGTGAGTAAAAAAATTTTTTTTATTTGTTCGTTTGTTTTACTGCTTACTTCCAGCTGAACGAACAACTACCGGCGCAAAGCATTGTTGGTCAAAACCTCCGGCCCTCACTCTGTTTTCAAAATCATTTCTCGCGTGGTTTTTAGGTAATTCACAAATAAAAATTCACTCTGTTTGATAGTTTTGGACTTTTTTATAACTCAAAATATATTGAATTCAATTATCAATTGTTTTCAGGTAGAAAAATGTGCTTGAACACAGGGCCGGCTATAACAATTCACAACGGACTATGATTGGTTCGAAAATTTATTTCCGCTCAGCTGGTTACTTTTACTTCATCCATATTTTGCATTTTTGGTGGGAATTAGTATAGGAAATGTTGAAACAGTCTCCGTTGCACGAAACGAACAAATCAAACCGTGTGACTACCTTGTCAACGGTTGCGCCCAGTTTTAACGGCATTGTTGAATCGTGATCTACTCCTGCAGCATCGTGCGCAATGGCGTGATGTTGGTAGCCAATGAAAAACGACTTTTCGTAAATCATTGTCTTGTCCATGAAATGCTGCTACGCGTGACATCATTCTAAAGTCGCGTTACTAGCAAGCGAAATACAACAATAGCAACAACATCAACGCAGCAACAGGGACAACGTGCAACGTGCAACGCCATAGAAACAACGCAACAGCAACAACAACGCAAAAGCAACGATGCAACAACAGCAACGCAACAATAGCAACGCAATGTTTAGCAACGACGAAACAGCGACAACGCAACAGCAAGAACCCAACAGCTACAACGACGAAACAGCGACAACGCAACACCAAGAACCCAACAGCTACAACGACGAAACAGCAACAACGCAACAGCAAGAACCCATCAGCAACGACGAAACAGCGACAACCCCCCAACACAAGCAGTAACAACATAAAGCAACGAAGCAAAAACAACAACATCGACAAAATAGAAATTTATTCCAGTGGACTAATCGACGCAAAAATATATATACACCAAATTGAAAACGTTGTCGGGTTCAAAAAGGTTGAATTATCGAAGGTAAGACCGAAAGGGGTAATGGGTAAGCACTCAATAAGGCTCATATTTACTATTACATGCATAGGATATTGTTGCAACTCTCGAGCATTGTTTTGAATTCTCGAAGAAAGCAATTTTCAAGAATTCTAGCAATGCTCAATGCATATTATGGGCCTTACGAACTATTTACCCAGAATCCTCCTCGGTCTTACCTTCGATGATTTAACCTTTTGAATCCGACAACGTTTTTTCAATTTGGTGTAGTCCTATGTAAGATTCCAGTGTTCAGATTGTTTTCTTTTTACAGGGGGGTAAAGGAAGAACTGGGGTAGTGATATCAGCTTACATGCATTTTAGTAAAGTCTGCTCAAGGTAGGGATAGTTCTTATAAAAGTTTTTTTTAATTCTCGTGTTGAAAAATAAAGAACATTGATTTTCCGTTGTAGCACGGATTTCTGATTTGGCTCGGGCAGCCGGTCTTCAATAGTCCAGTTTCACATTCCATAAAAGCGCTGTTTTCAATGACCACAGACTCATCGTTTGTACAGGGTTAGGCCTCGCTTATAAGCTATTCATAGATACTAGTGAAAGTCTGTGGAATTTTAAAATGTTTGAATTGTTGAAGTTGTACATTCTTTGCATTGCCGTTGGTATTTAAGAATTATTTGGTCTTAAACTAGGCTAAACCTGTACAAATGAATCCGTGGTAAGGGATTACAGCGGTAATTGTGGAATGTGAAACAGGACTATTTAAATTTTCTCGTGATTCTCTCAGACTTAATGATGAGCTTGTTAGTTGAGACTTTTCATATTGTCTTCGTATCCATAACTGTAATATTACTTTTAAGTTCCTGAAGCAGTGTTATAGACCCTAATAATAATGTAGTTACACCGCAAGAGGCTTGAGATGTATGTGCATATGATTAGTGCATTTGTGCAAAAGGTCTATCATAGATATGAAAGTTTCAGTTGTACTCGACAATTCCTTAGTTAATTCTGACATTAGTTTTAACCTAGGTCCTTTTTATGTAAAATTGGTTTTGTTTTCTAGTCCTGAAGCAGCACTCGACTGGTTCGCCATGAAAAGATTCTACGATGATAAACTAGGAGGCGTAACACAGCCCTCTCAAAGAAGGTACGTCCAATACAGCCTTAAGGTGCGGTCAATACGAGCAACAAAATCGTGCAACTTGTGGCGTAACATTGTTGCTTTGCAAGTTGCAGAGTGATGTTTCTCGTATTACCACCATGTATGCAACTTGTCACGCAACAACATTGTTGCTTTGCAAGTTGCAGAGCGATGTTTCTCGTATTACCACCATGTACGCAACAGTGTTGCATTGCAAGTTGCAGAGTTTTGTTACACGAAGTAGAAAGAGCCTCTACTTTTTACAACAAACAGCCACAACTTGCAGCATTGATTTGCCTAGGTTTCCTTAGTTTACATTGCAGAGACAACCGCGGAGATTGTCTATCAATAGAGGTTTTGCACGACCACGTGACAGCCCGCGCCATATTGGAGGGCAGAGCTATAGAATCTCTTTTCCCTAAGGGATTGAATTCTTTTCCATGTAAAACGATATTATTGTTTAGAGTTTCTCTGTAAGCAGGTTTCATATTAAACAAACAAAAAGCTCCATCTGCGTTGATATTTTATTTTCCCGAGGTTTCGGCTCGTTGAGCCATCATCAGGGACAAGTTAACAACAGTTGAAAAACGACAACATCATTTACATGTAGAAGTTACTATAGTGAGAAACATACGGAAAGAGCTAAACAAAACATGACTAGCGAAAACAGTATGCGCGCGCAGAGTAGTAATTTCATTGTTCGTGCCATCCAACATGGCTGCCGTCACATGATCGTGCAAATCCTCTATTGACATTTTTCAGTTTATATTATTTCATCGTTATTTTCAGATATGTACATTACTTCAGTGATTATCTCGATGGAAAAGTAAAGCTTAGTTCTGAGTAAGTCACTGATTTTGTGGTGGATTCCTAAATTAATCCGGTTAGCTCAGGTGGTTGAACATTGCCTGCAGAAGTTCAAGGGTTCGATCCTCGATCAGACTATCACTCAGGGTTATCAGTGCAATAGAGCGGTTTTCGTATGAGTGGGAAAATACCCTCACGGCTCGGATGACCACGTTAACGACGGTCCCGTCACTAGATATACATTCAATTCAAGAAACGTTGTCGTTGATGGCATCAAGCCGCGGGTTGTTGCTTGGTGTAAGACCCCATGAAATGTCCCTATTATTTTCACTATTAT
Source organism: Stichodactyla mertensii (assembly GCA_011800005.2). NCBI lineage: Eukaryota > Metazoa > Cnidaria > Anthozoa > Actiniaria > Stichodactylidae > Stichodactyla > Stichodactyla mertensii. The sequence continues at coordinate 894 of JAAAQI020156086.1, read as the reverse complement.
TCTTATAATCCCTACTATTGTCCCTATTATTTCACAATAATAGGGATATTTCATGGGGTCTTACACCAAGTAACAACCTAGCCGCGACTGGACCGAAAGGGAGTATGGGTAGAAATCACTGAGGCGGTTTTAAAACTGCATATCTAATTAGATAGATTATCTGAAGGTATGCGCGAACAATTATATTCAGAGCCTAAGAATTTCTAGCCATACTTTCTCTCGGCCCAGTCGCGTAGCCTTAATTGAAGCCGGTCAACGACAGCATTTTTTTGAATCGACTATTTGTTAAAAAAGCCTCTATTGTTCCCCACTCTTACTCCCTAAAAATTAATTTATTTGATATGAATCTGTTTGTTTTTCAGTCCTGTCTTTCTACACCACGTGATTGTTCATGGAATACCAAACTTTGATGGAAAAGGAGGTAAATATCTGTTTAATTCACGCTTCTAGTTTAGAACACAAGTTTGACCCCCACCCCCTGCACACACCGGCGTACTTTACTGAACTGTAACAAATATGGGGACTTTGCTCCCTGATAAAAACCTATAACGATGAAATCATTCCGTTGTTCTCTTCAAGTGAATTATTCTTCTAGGTTGTAAGCCTTTTCTACGTGTCTATGATGGGTTAAAACTTATCTACACGTCAGGCGTGTTGTAAGTAAAAAAGTTTTTCTTATATATCCACAGATATAAGAAAAAGTAACGTAAAAAACGAACGACGTTTCGGTGTCACTGACACCATCATGAGGTTCAAAAAATAAATAAATTATGTGCATAATCAAGTCATAAAACAAGTCAGACAACTACGACATCTCAGCTCTTCAATTGGAAAAGATCTACTGCCTGTTTTCACAAGTAGAAGTGTGGGAGAGAACCTTGTTGTACGAGAAAA
>JAAAQI020156075.1:0-10227 GCA_011800005.2 Stichodactyla mertensii | reverse complement strand
TTCGTCATAATCGCCATTCTTTAGCTTATCAAGATCTTCGCTCCTCTGCAACTTGATAACAGTCGATGAGTCATCTTTTTGAAGAAAGACAGCCGTGTCTTTTGACCAGCAGAACTTATAATCATTTGCACTTTTAAAGCGCTTTGCTTCAAATAACAGATTTTGCAGCCTCGGGGTTAAGTGATGATAAATACTAACGTGTTTCAAGGTCATGTGTAAGGTCAAGTAAGACCAAGATCGCTTGGAGTCAAATTACGCAACACCTTTTTGGCAGCCATTACTTTTTCCTTCGGTAGGCGGCGAGTAAACTTGCAAATAATTGGATCAGGAAATTTTTGATTCCGATGATTAGGACTCTTCTTTGGTACTCTATGTGCAGTATCGATGTCTTGTAACGTTATATCCCTTGCACCAATACTGTGAAAAAGCAAAGGTCAGCAGTGGAACGGGAAGATTCGCGTACTTCTGTCTTGGGGACGCCAACGATCTTGATGTTATATTGGTAGCTATATTGCTGGATGCTTTCAATAGCTTCGTCGGTCTGATAAATCTTAATTGAAAGCTCCGTTAGTGTAGAAGAAATACGGTTGATTTCTTTACTAAAAGTGGCTCTCGAAGCTGAGAGACTATCGTACTCATCACTGAGAAATTGCAATCCTTTGGCTTGATCTATCAATTGAGCACATGGAACTTCTTGGTCTACTTTTGATTTGAGTTTTTCCATACCCTTTGCGAGTTCTTTTAGTTGTTCTTTCAGTGCATCATTCTCCTTTCTTAATGTCTTGATATTATCTCCCATATTTAGTCACAAGAAAACATTTAAACTGAGTTTCAATCGAAAATTTTGAAAATCTTTACAGATCAAACTAACAGACGTCCGTACTCCGCGACGTGCTATCAAAACTCGCAAACTGTATGTACATTGAACCCCTTGTCTGCCATGACTTCATCACCATGCTGTAGTTTGTTTAAAAATCCACTTAACATTGTTATTTCTTTATCTGACCTACTGCCAGGGAAGAGTTCACTAACAAAACATGTGGCATCACTATGTGTAATACCAATGAGGCATTTCATAATTGGTTTACTCTTATAGGAAGAGTAACACGCTGACTGTGAATCTAAAGCACTGGGTTTCTCCATTTCAATTTCTGTACAGTCCACAATAACTGCCACCTTAGGAACAACTCTTTGAAAGCCTTTGGACTGTGAAGGCTTATTACTTCTCTTGGAGGAATCTGGATTAGTGGTTCAAACTCTTATCGTAAAAATCTAATCCAAGTCCTGACAATAAGAGACACTGATGACTCAGAAATAAGGAATCGGTGAGCAAGGTCTTTCTTTAAGAGTCCAAGTCGTAACCTCATTAATACCATGATGAATTCCTGGAACTGTGAGAGTATTCTTGGTCTTCCAGTTCGTGAACTTTTTCATGATTGATGTAACTCATTCTTTGGGCAGCATCTTTAACTTGATCATAACAAAGCAAGAGTGTAGAAAAGTCAGAGAAGCCTGTATAAAATTCGATATCTTTGTCGTTGTGTTTGTACTTTTCTATATCAAACCTCCAGTTCGTAATTTCATAGTCTAATCTTTTGATTGCCTGGTTGGCGTCCTTAAATTTATCCTCCAGTTCTTCAATGAATTTATTTTTTACCTTCAGTTCTTCCTTTAATTCGTTGGCTTCTGTTTCTAATTTTTTGAGATTTTCATGAATGGCTAACTGTTCCTCATCCAAACTCAGTTTATCCGATTTGCTGCAGTGTCCTTTATAAACAAAGTTACAAGTAACTCTCTCTTCCTTCTCATCATCGTTTATATTAACTATGTTGTCCTCGTCTACACGGACTTCCTCTGGTTGTGATTTCGACCTCCTTGCATTGAAAACTTCGTTTCTGACAAGTTTTCTTTTCTCTTTCGGGACTTTCCAGAGAAACAGTGTTGGGAGATGAGTACGACTCAACTTTTGTCCTCCTTCCCAATGCAACAAACATATTCGCGTGTTCCAAGAGTCCAATTTGAGGCTGTCATTCTTCAGGATTACTTTGTATATCTTTCTTTGTTGGGCATCTTTGTTGGGAATTCGATAAAACTGGACACCGGGGGGTTTATTTCTGTGAGAAACATTACAGTTTGGGACACAACAATTATACTTTGGCATAGCAATACTTCACCTGGTGTCCCTTCAAGCAATCCCAAAATGCCTTTCGGTCCTAGACTCGATCCCAGTTCCCAACTCGTTTTTAAAGCGGCGAATGTGGATTGGGTTCCGAGCCTAAATCTGGGTCATTCGAAGGCGAAACAAGTTGATGTGGAAGCTGCTAGTGCTAGAGCTGAACGTGTGAAGGAGAGAAGAAAGCGAAGCCTAGCGACACAAGAGAAAGAAATCGCTGAAAAAGTTAAAAGGCTCGAAGAACCCGGTAAGACTGTAGCTTCTCTTGAGCTTGAGGTGGAAGTTGAAGAAATACTAGAAAGCAATGTTGATCAATCCTCATGCAGTGATGATCTTCCCGAAGCTGTAGAAGGGCTCAAGTTGGTCGACAGCCAATGCCAAACTGAGGACTTTCAATACCTTTTTAACCAGAGTTTACCAGAGCCACCGGTCTGTGAAAGTTATTTCAAAGACGACGATGAAAAAGTCCGATTCTACCTCCTCATTAGCATATTCGAGATCCCGTGAGATAGTGAAGGTACTACAAAAAGGTTGCCAGAGTTGACAAAAAAGATCTAACATGGCGACGGACGAAAAGGAAGAATTTGCAGAAATAATTGGTGAGTATACAAACACATGCTTTAATAGTTATTCTTTGACAGTGTTGTGTATTTTAATGGTTCAATCCGTTAAATACTGATTTTAAGTACTGATTTTTCAGGTTAAAGAAACTATTTGAAATGTCATCCATGGCGACAGACAAGATATCCGTGATGGTTGTCAGAAGCTGTTTTGATGAACGTTTTCTTGAAAAAACTAACACTAGATTCGGGAAAATAATTCGTGAGACATTTCCAGGCGTCGAGAGAAAGAGGAATGGTGGTGGATACACCTACCGGCCACTAAAATGGCGACTGACCGAAGAAGCGATAGTGCAAGTGGCGGAAGCAGTTCAAACTTCACTAATTTCACCAGAGGGTGGTCAAGAAATAGCAGGCGAAATCCGGTAAATCATGAGACTTAACTCTCTGAATAAGACAGTAATTAAAGAAAAGCCTTTCAATGTCCCTGCAGGGTTGATTATGCTACTGATCGTTTCGATATCGACTTTGTCGATTCCACCTTGCATCAGTACGGCGTTGTTGGTCTCTCTCTGGAAGATGTAGATACCGTCACGCTCTTCGTGAATATTGATGGTACTGCTGTTAGCACATCCTTGCTTCTCCCATTCTACTGCCCTCTCAAAGAAACTGACGATTTCCTATTAATTCAATATAAAACAGGAACATGAAATAAATATTTAAGAAATAATGCCTTAATTAAAAATTACAGTAATTTGCATCTAACAAAAAACACAATACATCTAAACGCTCTAACTGGAGCGCGAGAAACATTTAACGTTTTTAGCAGCCGAACACTAATTTGATCATAACTGATTCAACGCTCAACGTCGTCAGTTTGCATTCATTTGTATCGAGTACATTACACAAGTGCTTTATTCCTCCGTTTCACGCTCCATTTAGAACATGTTTCAGTGTCGTGTTTCTTAGATGCAAATGACTGTACTCCCCCTGATCAACTTTCTCTCTCTTCCTTCCCTCCTTCGTTCCTCCCTCCCTCCCTTCACTCATTCGTCCATCCTTTTTCCATTCATATATTTACTCATTTTAGTCAGTGAGTAATGAAGAACAAATTGAAAATGGACTAGCAAAATGAAAAAAAAAAAGGCTAATACATAGCACACCCTTATTTCAATCGTTTTATGGACTAACCTGGGGCGTTGTTCTCACAGTTAACGAAGAGTCGCTAAACTGAGCAAGTTTTTCCTCAGTAGCGTGAAGGGGGAATCTTTCTTTGAGGGTTTCCCAATCCGTTTCTTCCAGAGTGACGCAAAAATGCATTTATTACGAGGCGTTTCTTTTTAATTCGGTCTGACTTTTTTCATCTCTTTAAGGGACAAAACCTTTGAGTTAACTTCCTTGAGCAGGGAAAGTTTTACGTCCTCAGAGAGACCTTGAAGTGGCATACTTCTCTGTTGAAAAAGGAGAAGAATACAAATTTAATTCATTTTACTATACAAACTAGCGCACAATAGTTTATCCAGTGACGTTATGGGTGCTTAAAGGTAAGTAAAAAAGGTAGTTGACCTCAAACTCACCTGATTTTGAGTAAGCGCTGCTTTGCCTCCTTTGTTTTTTTCTTTTGTTTTTGGTCCTTCAAGCAACCAGCGTCGAACATGGATACCACTTTTCTAAATTCCGCATAAACATCTTTTTTTAACAGTGCCGTTTGTAGGGTTGGTTCAAGACTGTTGACATCCTGAAAGCAACGCAAATAAATGGTATTCATTTAGTTGAAAAGCGATAAAAGCAGCGTGGTACTCGCTCGGTGAGAGGACCCGTTTTTGCCTTGAATCGAAGCTCTTCCACTTTAACGAACACTCCTTCTTCTTGGTTTTTAAAAAAACATTTCGCTTCAGGCGCAATTTTCATGTTAATAGTAATAAAGTCGGTATGTGTATAAATAGAACTTTCACTTTCAAGTAAACAGCTCGAGTGTGAGAAACCAAGCGATATTTTACCCCTTTTATACTGTATATCGGGCTTAATTCTTTCAGGAAATGACGACATTGACATGGGTATCAAATGATAATGGCAAAGCCTGTATGAGTTTAAACGTTTTCAAATGGGTCAAACAAAATTTTTTTCAATTCAATAAGTTGAAAAAGTGAAAAAGTGAAAAAGTTGTGCAACTTATTTTGAGTGCAAAATAGCCTATGACTTCTAGATAAACCCGACTTTAGGCTATTTAAGTAGAAAGTTTCACTGTACCAAAGTCAGCCATACGTATTCCCGACTTGTTTGTAACGCTATCCAAGTCGGTCATACGTATTCCCGATTTCTATGTTAAGGGTATCCGAGTCGGTCATACGTATTCCCGACTGTGTCATATTTAAAACTCTATAGCAGTAGGTCATGCGCATATTACTCTTTTGTTAGCCTTAGTCTATTCAGTAGGTATTTAATACAACCAGCTACAGTAAATAGACGAGGGTCACCTCGAGAAGTCAGAGCGAGCTAATTCATTACTCGGACGGACTTCTCAAATTTGGTTGAAAATTCACAGGAAACAGCAAGAATACATGTTACAACAATAATTATAAATTTCTAACCTGAAACTGAGGAATCGTGAAGACAATCAATGTGAAATTTTCACGTTATAACGAAGAAACATCATGGTTGCAGTTTTGGCGCCAAATACCCGCCTCTTTAAGATACGAAGAGTTCATTTATTTGGAGGATTAGCGATTGACAATTCTCGAAAAATCAGCATATTACAGGTTAGTAGAACGTATATTTCATAAGTCGAGTTGTTATTTATTGGGAACGAAATAAAATACCGCTTGGATTGTTGTAATGTTATGCTTCTACAGGTTCGATTCAGTACTTCGAACTATGTCCTGTACTTCATATTCATTATTTTTATTCTATCGAACGGGATATAAAGCAAAACATTCTTGTTTAAACCCAAAGTTTTATTATAATTATTATATCAATATCACCTGGTGTTAGATAGTACGTTCAAGCGAGAGTTGCCAGTACCGCTATCCGAAACTTGGATTGTATTTGCGGATCATTGTTAGGTTCTTTTCTTTTGAACTAAAAGTATTTTACTTGAAACATTTTTTTATTGGAACATGAACTATCAGTTTTCAGCTTGATTTTAAGGTGAAATTATACAGGATGATTTTTGGGGAAAGTTTTAGTTATCTAGCTTATATTTTCGAAATTAGATGTTCAATTTCTGAACATGCTTCATAAATTTATGAAATCAGCCAGGTCTTGGGTCGAGTTCATAAATTTATAAAATCAGCCAGGTCTTGGATTAGGGGGGGCCTAGATCTATAGTCTTTGATACTGTATTTGAGAAAATGTAATGATTTATTACTAACTGCTTTATAAAATTAATGGAATTTGATTATTTATGTTGATATTATTTGACATTTGTCCTTGAACATCATCCTTTCTTTTAGAATGGCCAGAATTTGATTTTGTTGTACATTCATGAAATATTGGTCAAAGTAATGAATTTTAGAAATGTCAATAATGGTGATTTTTTTGGGTTTTAAACCTAGAAACTTGCCAATTATGGCATTTTTTCAAAGTCCAAAATTGCACATTGACATTGCAGGTTGATGAAGTCCTAGTTGTTTCAAGTCCACCAGAAGAGGAGGGGAGGTATAGAAATTATCAGTGTATACATGATAACCTTGTTGATGCAAGCACTCGGTTAGTTCCATGAGCACATCATAGCCAAGCCCTTTTCCTGATGTTCTTGTTCTGTTTTTTTTTTTAAGATACACATTGAAATTATATTTGTAACCTGTATCTGAATCAGCCAGGACCCACAGTTTCAGACCCCATTTTGTGGGCTTGTCTATTGTATTGTCGCATACCAGATCTGTGCTTCGATCACACCATTCTCTCATCCACTGCAACTTCCTTGGTGCATTGGAAATATTCTTGGCAGTACTGCTTGACATTGTCAATCAAGTATCTTACTTGTCGGAGTTTGTCATTGTTATCCATAGCTGTATGATCATTACATCTGAAAAATGCCACGATTGCCCTAAACCTGTCCCTGGAGGAAATCATACGACGAGCCCAGTTGCCATTGTACAATGATGTAGAGGACCAGTAATATTCTTGCCGAAGTAACTGCATGAAGCCCATATAAATCAAGCAGGCAATAAAACCATACATTTCAGTGACAGATATCAAGTCCCAGCCTTTGGCTTTGTTTTGATAGGTTGGATAGTCAGCAATGTGTTCCTGAGCTTAGGCAGAGTTTTTGAACTAATGGTGTTGGAAAAAATAATTTGAAAAAGTCTACCTCCTTGCTGAACCGTACTATGGCATACTGTCTTGTTCGATCAGCTAATTGAGGCCCAGGGGGTCTTCTAGGGTTAAAAGCAACAGCAGGCCTATATGGATCTGCAGTGTCATACCATTCATTCCACTCCTGTCTTGCCCTTCTCGCTGCGGGCTCATCGTCATCTTCATCCGAGGATGCATCTTCCCAGTCAGATCCATCATCTTGCATCTCTTCATCGAGGCCCAACTTTTCATCTTCAGACAATCCTCCTTCTCCAGAGCTCTCCCTATCACTCATAGTTGAAACTGTGGTGAGAGAGGTGGTAAAAATAAAAATACTTAAAGACACAAGCACCAATCAGTAAAGTGAAAATCAAAATTTTGAATCCAGCAAACATCAGTTATGAAGTGCAGATGCAAAAAATTTTACATTTATCGGGGAAAAAAATTGATTACCGAGGTAAATGATTGCTAAACACAGTGAAATAGCGTTAAGATCGACAACACCCACCTCCAAAACGAACGCAAAACAGAAGAAATACGACTTACCTTTCACTCGTTACACCTTGAAAACGCTTCGAATGGACGCGTAAAAGGCACGCGAAATCCTCTTGAATTCGCTGAGGAAAAAATCAGACTATTTTGCCAATATTTATCCGATTTTTATTATTCAAAAAGCGTTTTCTTCGGATTTGCATTTTATTGTACATGCGTAGCAAAACAAATGCTGCTGAACATTCAGACTGGGGTGGGACATATTTGCCCAGTCTCCTTGGTTTCGTCAGAAAAGAGTTAATCTAGTGTTTTATGCACTAGTCAGTTGTTTCCATCACCCCCTACCCCTGGAACATAGTGGGGAATAGAAAAATGAGGAATGGTAATCTTAAAGAAATTCCCTAGGATATGTGTTTAAATTAGCAGTAAAAATCCCCTACCCTCTGGGGCAGTGGCAAAAATGAAAGGAATGAAAGGAATAAAATTTTAAAACTTTGAAAGAACACTGACAAATAGTGTTAAACTCCAACTGTTTTAATCCTTTTCTTTCAGATATGATGGGCAAAACCATTGGACTGTCCTTGGTTCTTCTTTAAGCCCCAAACATTCTAAATGAAACCATTCGAAAGGACAAGTTACTGCATCACATCCGACCATCATGGCATATTCTCCTTGCTGACAGTAGCATTACACATCGGTTTCCTCTATATGAAAACAAATACTATTGTGAGCCAATGAGGTATATTGCACGGAATTCACTTATAATATTGTAAGAATTAAACCATTTCTGCTTACCCTGGCACAGGGGACATACCCATTCCATAGGTGGTGGGTATTCAAGATTTAAACACTCTAGACAGTATACATCTGTGCATTCTGAACATGAGAGATGACGAGCTGTACTTTTTCCATTACACTCAACACATGTCTTGTCAATATTGGACTTGTCTATTAAGCCTGGTCCTCACTAGCGACATAAGCATAAGCATAAGCACCATACATAAATACAGTACTGAGTCTGCGTACGTTGCTTATTATTTACAATAATAAAAAAGAAAAGTCTAATCATTACAATTAAGCAAAGTATTATGATAACAAACAATATTTTTAACTTACCTTGATGACTTTTACCTCTTTTGCATGTCTTATTATTGCATAAACGTCTCCGAGTCTATATACTCCTAACTCCTTTAATATACCTTTATTTAATTCTCCCACGATCTCCTTTTGCATTCTATTAAAAATTAAAATATTTAAAACAATTACCAAAGACAATGAAGGTTTTATAAGCTTTATACTCATTCAAAGATCCATCAACATTAATAGGCTTACCTTTCACTCGCAAACTTCTCGGCATATTCCTTTGCGACTTTATCTGACAGCTTGGACATTCCAAAGAAATTCACCCAGAATAACTTTAACACTTCTTTCTGTTGATGTTAATAGAAAAACACTTTTTTATTTGGAAAGGGAAAAGCAAAAACACAACCAAAGGCTTGTCTTACCTCGTGGTCGTCACCTACGTCCACCATCTTGAAATCACACTAGGTCCCAGACTCCTGATGTGAATCCCCCGGGATCCCCTTGGGAGACATTGCTGGTATTTTAAGGTAAATCCTCTGGGATTTACGTGCACAAAATTAGCCAAAAGCCACTGGTTTTCTCCCTATATTGCCCAGTAATTTCCCCACGTCCCCCAAGTGCTTCAAACACTGGACGAGGAAATCCTAGCCCTTGTCGGTGAAGATGAAATAGAAAAGGAGATCAAAGAAGCTGATCGCTCAAGAGATAACATCCAACTATATTTGTTTAAAATTGAGGGAAAACTGAAGCTTGTTAGCAGTGAAGTCAAGTTAATTCAGAATAAACAAATGGGGCAATCATCACAGGAATCACAAGAAACCCCTGCTGTCGTTGTAACTGAATCTTCATCTGTGAATGATAATCAGTCTTCAAGTTCTGGTAGTCAAGAATCTTCAAGTCCACAAGCGAATCAAGAGGTGAGTTTTGATGGTCAGCATTCTTCAAGTACAAGTAATGCAAATTCTGTTGGCCAGCCTTCATCAAGTATAGTAAGTAATACAAACCAACCTTTGAGTTTTGAGGCCCAATACATGTCAGGTTCAACTGGACCACAGCTGTCCACTCCTGTGATCCAAGGTCCTCGAGTAAAGTTACCCAAGCTTGACCTCAAGAAGTTTAATGGTGATTTAAGCAAATGGCAACCCTTCTGGGATACATATGAAGCTTCAATACACAAAACCATGTTATATCTGTCTTTATTTGTCTAGTTTTGGTTTAAGTTTATTTGAAATCATGAGGATCAACTAGCACGAGTCATTCTTCAAAGGGGTGACCCCACATATACTGCAGGGGCCACAGGGATCCAAAATAACATAACTATTACAACAACAGGGATCCCAAATAACAACTATTACAACATCTCCCCCCTCAACAGTGTTCAATGAGTCTTTGGGGCTTCTTTACAGCTCGTGACCGTGTTGTCATCGGCAACTGATGTACTGGCAGTTTAGGTTCTTTTGAGATCCCTATGGGTGGTGGTAACACTGACTGGTTTCTTGTCTTGTGTCTTCATGGGAGGGTCATGAGGTCGAGGACTCATATAGGCTGTCTTGAACTGAGGAATCATGTGTTGATCGTTTGGAACTGAAATGAGTTGTCTTCTATTCCTCCTGTAAATGTGTC
>JAAAQI020156064.1:0-10227 GCA_011800005.2 Stichodactyla mertensii | reverse complement strand
GGCCCCCAGACCATATACGACCAACCCCTTGCTCTAACCACGGTTCACGTCGATTTGAAAGAACAAAATAACCTAGTTTATCTGTAGCCTGCGTTGCATCCGGAATTCTCTTCGGACTTTATGAAGAAAATTCCGGATGCAACGCAGGCTAGTCTATCTGGTGCATTGTTTTCGCATGCACTGTTGACGTAATTCTTGGAAATCGATAGACGAGTGGTTTAATGCGCTGTGCTTTCAACACTGCAGTGAATCAAGGCCTATTGGGCTGGGTTAGTACCCTGATAGGTGACCGCTAATAGCTTCTTGGTGAATTGAGAACTTTTGTTTTATCTTCGATTTTATTTTTTACTTTATCTTTTTTTTTTTTTTTTTTTTTTTCCGCGGAAAGAAGGAAGGAAAGAAAGAAAGAAAGAAGGAAAGAAAGAAAGAAAGAGGAAATCTGTTGTTATTGATCCTTATCAGCATTTAGTCCTTAGCAATTCGAACAACACTCGTCTACATTCCTTATTTTCCTATTATTCCCTGAAATTTCTGTTCCTCCAAACAATCTATAGATGCTTTGCGAACTCGACTAGAACCTAGTCTTCCGCTCGATTCGGGAAAGGCGAATTCTGGCACTTAATGCACGCTAGTTTGGAAATCCGTATGAGATTATTGTTCTTTTTTTACAACTCAAGTATGAAAGATGTTGCATATACAAAACTAGAAGTTTTTGCACATAGAGATTTTACAGTGTGACCGTACTACAGTACTAGCTCGCATGAAAAAGCGGCTTCAAAATTTCAAAATATTTTTCTCGCTTTTTTTCATAGTAGGAATGTTCGTAGAGAATGCCGAATGCTGTAGTTGAGGAATGAATTGTGGAGAGCATTTTAGGCTTTATTTTTGAGGGTTTTCTGTTGAAATAGATCCGGAAATGCGTAACAACTTTTAAAGTCTATCTGCTTTGATACCAAGACACTTCTTGTGTAGCAAAATCAAGTCTATCCCCATTTCATAGACATGAGAAGCCTATTTCCTTTAGACGTTGATCGGGAACTGGTCATAAAGAGAAAGAGGTGGAGGCATGGTGATATAAAATTTTTGAAGGTAGTTATTTAAGCAGTCACCCCCTTTTTACTTGTTCATCTAATATGGCCCACCCCTTAAACACTGACACAAAAATTGATAACCACCCTTGACTAATGCTCATTTTCTCTTGACCCACCCTTACTTATAGGTGACTGCAACTCCCCACCCATCTTTACCAGCCCACCCCGTTTACGTTATATCTAGTTTTCTTTTTGTCACGTGACTTCATTCCCGTGCGCGAGATCCTAAAGAATTATGGGTTTTTCTAACAATAAGAATTATGACGTCATAATTAGGTAAGTTGGCAAGCGCGCGTAATTAAGAAATCTTGATCCAATTTAAACTAATCGTTTCGCAAGAATAATCTTTAAGAAAAAGAGAGTTTTTAAAATATAGAATTGTTAAAACCATGGGTTGTTGTCCTTCACAAACAGGTATGAGTGTTTTGGAATATAATTAACTTGCTTTAGGTGAAAAAGTTAACAAAAAATGTTCCAGTGATTGTCAACCGATATAAGCAGGCGTAAAAAAATCTTCTGATTTTCAGTGTTAAATAGACCTTTCCCGAATTCGCTTGGATGATCACAAAACAATGGTTCCAAGTAGAGACTGAACTTGATTCTTTTGTTTATTAAGGTCAACCTCGACTTAAGTAAAACCATTGTTTCGTGATCATCCAAGCGAATTCGAAATGCATGGAATCGGGGATTTGTAAATTTTGTTGCATACTGCGCTTTTTTAAAACATCGTTCTGAACGTACTGTTCTTAGATGACAAACCAGATGAAATTCAACAGGGAGTCAAAGTCATCACAACAGTAAGTTATCGCTACTGCATAGCTAGTGAAAAATGATATCATTGGATGAGGGTTATATTAAGCATGATATCGTGAGTATATCAAGACCGAAATCTCTGTTATCTGCAGAAGCCGTAGGCTGAGGTGGATATCACAACAGACTCGAGGTCTTGATAATCTACGATATCAAGCGAAAACCGAATTCAATAATTGTTTTATTATACATTTTGAAAATTGAGGAAATTATTATTTCACGTTTTCGAATCTATTTTTTAAGCGCGGGCCCAAAACTTGGACTTTGAACTCGACATGATGAATCCCATTTCTGCAGATTTTTCTGCAGATATCTCGATTATATACATTCAACTCACTATCTCACCGCTCGATTCAGATTGGCCGACTGCCTACCAGTTAATTCGTGATCTAGTTTATTAACTTTTCATTTTTTTGTTTTTCTTCAATACATATTGTGATTTTCTCCATTGGAACCCGTTAGCAATATCGCGTACCATTTTATTTCTTTTTCTGAATACTTACGCTTACTCAAATGTTTGCTCTTTACTTCCGGGTTCGTCAGGCTAGGCCTCCTTTGCGATCAACTGCATCCAAGCTACAGTCTAGCAGTTCAGACAGTGTCAAAGATAACGCAAACCAAGATAAGTAAGTCGACGTCACCAACACCTGAGTAAATGATATTATTGCGCATGTTTTGATAAGTGCGGAATGAGTCAGAGGGAAGGGAATGAGAGACTTTTGTATTAAGGTGGATCCATATAGATTTTGGACGCACGCGCGCAAGGTTATGCACTAGCACGCGCAGAATCGGAACTTGAAGAATTTTTATTTTGATGACGTCACGAAGATATCGTTCGCGTTATCAAACTAATTTAAAAACTTAGACGGTAAAATTTCTTCATAATTATAATTTTTATCATGTAAAGGTTAAACAATTGTCAAAATATTTAGAAATTCGGTACTGTGGATTTTTTTTTCTTTTTTCTTTGGCATATTCAAAATTTCGCATTAACTGAAATTCTGTAGTAACGAATGTTTTAGCTGATTGTGTCAAATGAATGGTTAGGTAACGGACTTTCATTATGAAAAGTTTTTTAAAAATTCACAGTGGAAAACTCGAGTTTTTAATTTTTTTTAATGAAAAGAATGGCCTCCATTATAGCTGACGTGGTGTTACCATGGTAACCTTATATGTGATCAGCTTCATAAAATTGAATCCTAAACTCATGAACTTTAATATGGTTGGCGTATTGGATATCAATGTGTGAGCCTGCATTAGCCATAGATTACTAATGTCCTATTGATTGGAACTACTGAAAACTCTAGGGAGCCACCTTAAATATTCTTGTCAGAAAGTGCTATAATTCAGAAATGTTGTGTGTAGTTTTTCATTGACCACACTTCCACTTTTCATTCGACTAAAATCGACTTTTACACCAGTTTCGGGCTAAGATGAAAGTTCCGATTGGCAAACGATCAGACAAAAATGCGTGGTCACTGATAGCCTTCGAGACACCTTAATACAATTCTTACCCACAAGTGATCTACTTTTTTGTGTTTGGTTTTCCGACAGACCACCTGAAGCAGGTTTTGTTCCAAGACCTCCTCCAGGAAAGAAGCCTTCAACTAGTTCCTTTAGAAGACGATCAGGTGTTAGACTAGCTGCTTCTCTCAGCTCCGACATCCTTCCAGTGGGCCCTACCGAAGAGGTTCACATCCCTCGGCCTCCTTCAGTCAAGAGAGAGCCATCTTCTCCCATTAAAAGAAGGTCTGGGGTGCGAGAAGCCAGCTCCAGCTCGAGCAGCCTTGAAGCTGGTGATCAAGATGTGACTAACAACGCACTCTCAAACAGCTACTCAGGAGATGAAGTGCTTTCTCAGCCCAAAGATGCTAGCCAAGATGCATCAGTATCTCTTTCACACATAGCAGCATTAAAATCTGAAACAGTCTCAGATGAAGAGCCTAAAGTTCGCGACAGCGCCAAAGTTAACGAAGAAGGAGCTGTCACTGAACAGACAGACTCTCCACAGAGCAACATTGATTCCGGCTTTGGCAATAGTCTGGGTGAGTCAATTGCTATGCCCTCTAGAACTGACAAAGGGCCGCACGCTCAGGAAGAATGTTCCACTCTGGACGAGACATTGGCTGTGCCTTCCAGAACTGACAATGGGCCACAAGCGCTGGAAGGACCTGTTGTGTATGATGATAAGTGTCTTTTTGCCGAGCAGACACAAAGCATCACAGAGACACCAACCCAGCAGCCTGAATCTCTAGGCTCTATTGACGCTACTGAAGAGTCCACAAATGATGGAACCGCAACTGGAGCTCAATTAACGGAGGACGAAAAACAGTTTCTTCGTGATACTGAGCAGAAAGAGACCAACGAAGAAGCTTTCGGTCAAACAAGTGGCTTGATTGTTTCCAGCTCTGCTCACAGCGATGCTTCAGCTCATTCTTCCTCTGTAGTTAGTGCTGCTCAAGAGCCGAATGTACAAGATGACGAGGGCAATTCCATTGCGACAAACGATCTTGAAATACAGAAAACTACTTCGTCTCTTGTTATTCAATCTATCAGAGAGTCTTTGTCCGAGGAGACAGCTGTTATGCTTGATACCGACTATAATATGGAAGTTACTGAGGTCCTACCTACGCGGTACGTGGAATTGGCAGCTGAGCAATCACTATCTCAAGAGTCCAAGTCAGACATGGATTCATCCGATCGACAACCAGTAGAAAATGCTCTCCACGTGAAGTCAGATAACACTGACAGTGAACAACCTGCGACAGCAGCACAAGAAAAAGAAACTGCAAAATTACACACTGAGGGAGCTGAAAACAATTCAGTATCAACCGCTGCGGAATTGATCAGCGATAGCCAACGAGAAGCAGATGGCGTGGCTAAGAAACCTAGCGTAAAGACGGAATCCAGCAAAGAGGAAGCAAAAGAGAGACAAGAGTCTCAAGAAGAACTGGTAGTGACAGGAAAGGCAATAGCCATTCAGAAGGTGAGTTTGTATCTGGGCATGCGCATCTGTAAATTTGATCAGTGAACTGGGTTTCCTCTCTCGTACACATCAGCATCGATGTACAATAGTTGGAAATGAGAATGGATTGAAGACTTACGGAGAAACCCAGCTCCTTTCGAACGCTGCATGCACCAATGAGTGAGAATATATAAGTTCCTTTTAACTTTGAGTGCAATTGTTTTTTCAAAGGATTTATATAACTGCAGACCTAAACATCAGCAGTAAAGAAACTGATAATAATCAATGCAAAGACACGAATTCGATTCCATTCATGGTGATTTTTACTTTGCAAATTGAAGTAAAGTAAAGTTGACTGTACTTAGCGTTGGTAGTTCCTTCAGCTAAGGGGCTGGTGTCAATGGAAGCCGACGGTGCGCACTTTATCCCCTCTCTTCGTCAGTGCTCCGTTTCAAGGGTATTTAAAGCTAAAGCTACACGGATAAGAAAGTCGAAACAATTATGTGAAGTCACTGAGGATCGAGCCATAGACCTCTCGTTTAGCAGGCAGTACACTAACCAACTACGCCACACTTACTTCTACAAAGCACATGCAGCGCGCGTATCCAAAATTTGGATCATTCTTTGGCGTTCTCTATACAAACCGACATATATACAAGGACATGCTTGACCGTAATAGTTCTTCAAAGCATGATTGACCATCACAGACAAATACCCTTTATCGCAAATTTACGGAGCTTGCAACTAAGGTTTTAGTCCAAACAAAACTCTCTAACTTTTAAATTTAATCTTGTCTCTTTAAAGATGCAGATGCCAATGAAAACAAGGT
The DNA here is from genome assembly GCA_011800005.2 of Stichodactyla mertensii. NCBI lineage: Eukaryota > Metazoa > Cnidaria > Anthozoa > Actiniaria > Stichodactylidae > Stichodactyla > Stichodactyla mertensii. The sequence goes on along the minus strand of JAAAQI020156064.1, from coordinate 4,532 downwards.
CATTGAATGACGTAAAGAGTACTACATCTGTGAAAAAGGCTTCTTCAAAGAATGCGCAAAATGTGTTTTCAAAGCCATCACCATCAGCTGCAAAAAAAGTAAAAGCAAGACAATCCCGCTCATTTGGTACCGTGTCTAGTACTACAGATAACAAGGATAAGAGGTTTAGTAAGACATCATCCCTAAATGATGTTGGAAAACCTGTAACTGGTAAAAATAATTCTGTTGTGCGGGGAGAGCCAAGTTTTCAGTCGATATCAAACGGCGCGAAGAAACTGATGCTAACAAGGACCGAATCTAAACCCAAACGTACTGAAAACGCCTTTACAGTTACCAAATCGCACCAACCAACAAAGTTGCCTCAGGCAAAAGGAAAAAAGGTACCAGCTTTGAAACAAGCTTCCAAGAGCTTGAACAACCTTCCGCGAACTTCGAAACCAAAAGATGTGGCTACAAAGAAAGCCGCCAGTTTAAGTCATGCTGCCTTGAAGTCTAAACCAGAGAATATCGAACAATCAATCAAACAGGTATCTCAGTTCAAAGAAAATTATATTTCACATATAGGCCTTTTGCATTAATAGATTATGTGACAGACCACGTACCCTTAAATCAAGCACCACGTGTCAAAATGAACTTCAGAAATCGAAAGAGCATCTCAATATTAGTAAGTAGGTGAAGTTCAGCTTAAAATGTTTGACACAGGAGAAAATGGCATGAAAATATAAAATTGAAAATTATATGGAGAAAATTTAGGTTAAGCCTGGTTCTCACTAGCGACGCAAGCATACGCGCGAGCAACATACGCAGACTCAGTAGGGTACTGCTCATTAGCGCTGCTTGTCTTTTCTCACACCTCGGTGATAAATGCAGTACTGAGTCTGCGTATGTTGCTTGCGCTTATGCTTGCGTCGCTAGTGAGAACCAGGCTTAAGCAAAATTAGCTCAGTGGTTAGTGCGCTGCATTCTGTGCAAGAGGTCCGAGTTAGTTCGATTCCCAGTGACCTCACATCCTTGTTTCGACTTCTTTCCATTCCATGAAGCTTTAATTAGCTTTAAATACCCGTAAAACGGAGCACTGATGGAGAGATGGGGTAAAGGGCGCACCTTCGAGCGTTTTATACATGAGCCCCTGGCTCGAGCGAATTAGGAAATCACTCCCCAAATCACTCGAGATGCTCTTTCCATTTCTGGAGTTCATTTTTACATTGGTGCTTGATTTAAGAGGCTTGTGGTCACGTGACCTGTGAGCAACCTGCAAATAGCCTATTCTGTTCACACGTATCGCAAAACGTGCGAATTATGATGCTTTAATTAAAAATTCTATGACAAAAATCAAAAACCTTTGTTTTTCATTATCATTTCAGGATGCGAACAGAATTTCCGGGGAACCATCAGCTGCCGCACTAAAGAATGACGACACAGAAGCGCTTTCCGATAAAAGTTCTGTAAGTATTTGTTAGAGATACTTAGTGTAGGAAAATATAGTTGTCAATAGCCCACTTCCAACTGAGTTCTCGAAAAAGATGCATGAAGGCGAGGCTTCGTGCGAAATCACGCTTGCTGGCGTAAACCCATCAGAATTTTCTTTGCTTTTTACTGTTGCTTAAAAGTATACTTTTACGAGTGACCCTGCGCGAACAAGTCATAGAGAAAACAGTGACAACAGAACAAGTCAGTCGTTTTACGCCACTTCATGCATCTTTCGCGCTTTTGTGGAAGAGGTCGACCGTGCAGAATACTGTGTGAAGTTAGTTAAGTTTTTAGTATGCTACATTCAGGTATTTGTTATATTTTATGTGGCGGGATGCGTGCTGCTTTATCAACAAACGGAGTGTTGTGAAACACGAGAAAATCTTGTTCATGTAAAATAAAATAATATGATTCCAATGGAAACTATGCATGTTTTCGTGTCACATTTTTATCATTATTCCTTTGAACCCTGGAATAACATTTTGTTGTCTTTTACGTCTTTCAGATGTCTATGGATTCAGATGTTCGGCTTACTAAAGCAATTTTCGAGTTTCTTGACAACCAAGAAACCAAAATCGAAGGTTTCACAGTGTACAAAGACGGCGTCATGAAGAAGTCCAAAGATGTTATATCCAAGGTGTCACCTCAAAGGAGCCCAAGCCCGCCTTCAATTGGTGCTCCAAATGAGAAGATTAGCGTGGGCAGGATTCCTTCATCAAGCCCTATTCGCATTCGCAGTGGTTCTAGCATCCACTCTCCTGAACGAGGCATTTCGTATGGAAGAGCATCCTCTTTGGAGCTCTCAGATAGTTTGGTGGAAGAAGGCGGATCCAGTAGCAGGTCAGGCAGCCCAGTCCAAAGTGAAGACCTTGCCTGAAACGACGTATTACCACATCACAGATCCTTTTTTTAGGTAACTATAAAAGAAACATACGAATACTGTTATTTATTCGACCCATGAATGAGGATCTGGGATCCGGAATCCACGGGAATTTAGCTTTTGGAATGCGGGAATCCAGAAAGAAGTGGAATTTGAATCCAACATCCAAATCAGTGGCAACTTTTGGCAATTCTACTTTCGCAAAAAACCTCTCGGCATTTAAAATCAAGATATGCGTAAAATGTTCATTTTTATCATCTCTTGCCTTCGTTTAAATCCTGAGAAAACTGGACCTTTTTCTTATGTTATTCTTTTGCTTAAAAAAGAAAAAAAGTTGATTTTTTTTCCGCGATAAAAATCTGAATTTTTATACTTCTATTTTTTCAAAGATTTAAAGGAAAGGTCGGTCTTTTTAGCCATTCTACATTTCATGTGAATGAGACAATATGCGATATCTCTTTTAATAAAGACTGAAAAATACTTTAGCATTTTTCATAAATAAAAGAAATTTTGGCGGTAAACCGAAGACGAGTGGGGTTCGATTCCCGCCAGGGGCTTAATGTTATTTTTCTCTTTCTTCTTTCTATATCTATATACTCCAGGATGTTTTTGAAGGAGGGGGACACCATTTATGTTCGAGACTCAACACCAAAAGTACATAATAATAAAGCCATAATTGACTGTAAATCGCTTATGTCAGGGAGGGGTGGGTGCGTACCCTCTGCACCCCTCCACTAGATCTGCCCCTGCGATATAGTATGCCCAGGTTTTACTAACAGACAGAATTGACAATTAATATGACCTTTGCGATCACTTGCCACTTCTTAATACGGATAGGATAGTTTGGTTTGTATTATAGCATCGATTCTCCGCTTTTTTTAAACGAAAAACAAAAAAACTGAAACTGCCGGCCAGTGTGTTTAGTGTTTTGTAAACCTTGGCCGGCAGTCTGAGTAGTATATGCCCAGGTTTTACTAACAGACAGTAGAATTGACAAATAATATGGCCTTTGCAGTCACTTTCCACTTCTTAATAACGATATGATAGTTTGGTTTTATATTATAGTATCGATTCCGCCTTTTTTTAAACAAACAAACAAACAAAAAAAAAGCTTCCATGTACTTCATGTTTACTTCAAGTCCGGACAAACTAACTGGCTCGCAAATTACCGCCAAAATCTCTTTTAGTAATGAAAAATGCTGAAGTATTTTTCAGTCTTTATTAAAAGAGATATCGCATATTGTCCCATTCACATGAATTGTAAGATGGCTAAAAAGATCGACCTTTCCTTTAAATCTTGGGAAAAAAATAGAAAAAAAAAATATATAGAAAACATAGAAAACATAGAAAAAATAGAAAAAATAGAAAAAATAGAAAAAATAGAAAAAATAGAAAAAATCAACTTTTATTCTTTTTTAAACAAAAGAATAATATAAGAAAATGGTCCAATTTTCTCGGGATTTTAACGAAAGCATGAGATGAAAAATGAACATTTACCGCATTTCGTGACTCTAAAGTAGAGTTTTTTTTTGCGAAAGTAGCATTAGAATTGCCGAAAGTGGCCACTGATTCCCCATCCAGCTGCCTTTGGAATTCGGATTATAAGACTTAGAATCCAGAATATATCCAGCACTTGGAATCCGAATTCCAAGATCGACCTGGAATCCAGAACCCAGCACTAGGAATACAGAATCTGCAGCTCTAGAAATATGAATATCCAGCATTATTCCGGATTGCCTAATGGAGCAATATTTATACTCTACAGCTAGAGGCTGCCAGATGCATTGTATTAATTACGCATAAAAATCAGTTTTAAAAATAGTAGACCCACTGCAGCAAACAGTTACGTGACATAATATACCATATCAGAAGCGAATAAATAGCCCACTTCCAAGATATGCTTTTCTTATCATGCACAAAGGTTTCAGTACGAGGCTTCGTGCTAAATAGAATTTATTCTTTTCTCCTGTCATGGATCACTGACCATTATGCACGAAACCTAACATTGAAATCGTATGTGACAAACAAAGCTATTGGGCTCAAGGTCCATCCCAGCTGAGCGGAAATAAATTTTCTAACCAGTCATCCACTGGACGGCAAACAAACTTTAGAGCAGATTTCGTATGACTGTGAAAAAGTCGCGGCACGGTCAGTGCCGTAAGCGTGCCTTGCCGCGACCGTG
>JAAAQI020156053.1:0-10228 GCA_011800005.2 Stichodactyla mertensii | reverse complement strand
CGAAACATGTCTTTGAAAACTGTTGTCGTTTTCTTTAAATTTATTACTTTTCTGCTACTTTCAAGACCATTTGGAAATTAGCACTATATTTAAAAGCCAGTATGTGATTATAATATTTTATTCTCATAAACTTGTGCTTTAATAATAATGATAATGGATTTGGCAGTGGCATTTCCATGGAGTGGCTCGCGATCTTCATCCACTGAAACATTTAGAATGTTGAATTTTTGCAAAGGGAGGAAAACCGGAGTACCCGGAAAAAAACCCTTGAAGCACAGGAAAGAACCAACAACCAACTTTACTCACATGTGATAGCAAGTCCAAGTATCAAACCCAAGACCCCAGTGGTGAGAGGCAAGTGCTCTCACCACTACGCCACCCGTGCTTTATGTCAACAGCTTTGCTCAGTGTTGGTGAAATGTTGGCTATAATGTGTTCAGTGTCCTGTTAGGAATCATTAGCAATATGTGATTTTTTTATTCTGATAAACTTGTGCTAATTATATTCAACAGCTTCACAGCTTCATGTTGGTGCAATTGTGGCTTTTGTGTTCAGTATCATTGTAGCAGTGGTCAAATCTTTGAATATTGTAAAAAGGTAATAAAATAACATCAATATACATGCTCATCGTGCGAACAGCTGTGTTATTAACAGGAGTGGGGGTAGGGGTAGGGGGTAAGTATACCCCCTATTGATGATAATGACAATAATGATAATAATAATTGTAAATATTACATTTAATTTTTTTCCAGATCTGCTGCTAACAAAAGAGTCGTTTGGGTTTAAATGAAATGTATGTGCTTCCTAATGTAACCTTAATAGCTTATGGAAGCACAAACATTTGAACTGTATACACATGTATATTTGCTGCTGAAGATTTAAAATTTCAGAAGAGAGATAATGGTTTGTGTAAGTCCTGTTAGTATAATTGGAATGTGTTATGTGATATTTATAAAATGAGTAGCAGTGTTTTATTAAATATAAAAACCTGAGGTGTAGCCAAGTTAAAGTTAAAGTCAATGCAAATGAAGACCACTCTATATCAGAGATATAAAACTCCTTCATGGTCCCTGATTTCTATTGTGTTTTGCTCATTAATTATTCATAGGTTTTTAATGTATAGTAACACTAGCTGTGGCATGTGTTACTGAAATAGTAATAGTATATAATAGAGCTAGTATTAGTTATTCAGGCATCCTGACCTCCTATTAAGCCTATATTTGTGAGAAAAAAATCCTATAATAATCTTCCTATATTTCAACATCAGATTTTCCTATCAAATTTGTGTCACTCAGGCTGGGATGCCTGATTTAATAGCCACTTCCATTAAATACATAGTAATCACTATGTCTTAAAATTTTAAAATTAGGTGTAATATACATGATATAGTGGTGCTTGGCTGATAGTACTTGATACATTTTCTGCTCATGTTTTATATTAAGCATACAGAGTTTTAATGCAAATCCTCGTTTTCCTAGCTTACTTTAATCCAGAATTCACTTGTATTTCAATGACAATAAGGAAACATAAATCCAGCCAATACATGTACAATTTCAACTTCAAGAATTTATAATTTTATGGCTTAAAACATCAGAAACATTATTCCTGAGATATAGTAAAAACATGCGATGTGTGCTGCGCTTGTTCACAACAAGAAGACAGGCTGGGTTTGGCAGAATTTGTCCTTGTACATGTAGTTGACAAGCTGCCAAGTGAGCTGGCTGAAGCAGGAAATTCCCGATGTCCTAGAGGGGGCTGGGAAGTATCGCACTGCCAGCAGCCTCACATTGATGCAACACTGGAAGTAAAAGTGTTTTGCACCATAAAACATAATTTCTTTGATATTTATACACAGCAATTTCATGAGTCTTTGATGAGTTAGACTGAGATGTGGATTGCTAATAATCCAGATTTACATTAGTAGAGTGTTTTTAGTCACACTGTTGATAACATCACCTAAATGAGGATTGCTTAGTTTGATCAGGGCAGGGAAACAATGATACAAGCAACTGTCTCTTTACACAACTGTCTCTTATAGAGTAAACCTAATGTATTTACAAGACCATTCTTTGGCATGCATTTACTATTTTAGGTGATGTTATACCTTCAATGTAGTTAATATTTAATTATAAATTAGATAAATTTATCTAACAATTGCTATTCATCAGTTTGACTAAAACCACTCTATTTATTAAATAAATTGGCTAATTAATTCAAAACTTAGTCATGCATACCTGTGCTAGACATAGCTGGCCAAGGTTTGCATGCTTGGACAAATTATTTTTATTATCACAATTAATTTTATAACAAACAGCAAATCATAGTGACTGAATAATGGTTATAATACAGGGGCGGATCCAGGATTTTTCTAAGGGGGGTGACTTTTAAGACGGCACGCATGCGCTTTGGGCCAGAAACCAGAGAGAACCAAAAAAATGAACAAAAAACATCTAACACAACCAAAACACCAATGCATAACATGAACAGGGCCTGAAATCAATAGAGAATAACGCAATTAATAATGATACAACAATCCAATGTAAAAGTGATGTATAATCAAATGTCAACAAAACTAGATTGATTTTTTGAGTGATAGATAAAATATTTATAATGGGGGTTTCCTACAAAAGGGAGGTGACTAGTCACCCCCTTTACCACCCCTGGATCAGCCCCTGTAATATTAGATAACAGCTAGCTACAATCTTGGACAAAACTCCTTGGGACTGAACCCAAAATTAAAGCCTTTTAACCTCATTTACATTCTACATAAAAAAATTGATGCATCACTGTTTAAATCCCCTCCCCCCTAACGAATGTTGTTTTCTGGAATGCTGATTGACTGGGCAACCTTTTAGAACCATTACAACATTGATATGGAGGGGAGAGGGGAGGTATGAAGGGCAAATGTGAAAGATAGACTGAAAAAAGGGGCAAAAATGGAAAATGTACCAAGAGTTTTGTCCAAGATTGTAGGCTATTAGGAAATTAACCCCTAACAAATATCTTTTGAAAACTTTTATGTGCAAATATTTTTAAAAATGTAAATTTTTTTCAAGAGAAATTTCTCATTTTCATTTAGCAGGAGAGATATTTATCAGACTTTGAAAACTTGTCTTATTTAATATAAGCACTAGATCTAATGATTGAGTATAATATTTAATTATTTAATGTTTAAAAATACAGCTTACTTAAACCAGCTTTATCTTGGACCACCTGTCTATACAGATTGCTAATAAATAAATAAATAAATTAATTAATTAATATTAAGTAAATAAATACATAAATGAATGATTAAGTAAATAAATTTTCGCTTAATCCACTCTTGGATCATTAATGTATTGTCACCGCACCATACTAAAGTATGGATACTAGTATATCCAAAAGCTTTAGGATTGACATGAACTTTATCACACAGGTGAAATTTCTCAACAATGTTATCCTTACTCGGAACTGTAGTCATCTTACTATACCTCAAACTGTCAGACTGACATGGATTTTTATCAGTGTAATAGGCCTTTTTATTTTGAATAAAGCCTACATGTATCGAATGAATATGGTTCTGACAAGGATTTTAAAAGTGCTATAAATACTAACCAAGGGAGGTGAAAAAGAGATGAAGGTACTCATATTCAATTCAAATACTGCACATCTGCAGGTCAGCAGGTTAATCCATTTTTCATAATGAAAAATGACAAGTCACAGAAAAACTTTTGCATTCAGCTCATCAGGTGCATGTATAGACAATTGAGGTGTGATAACTGGTTAATGTGTGCAGTTTCCATTTGCAACATCTCCATCTCTTACACTTTCCTGTACTAACCAATAATCTTATAACTGATATTTACTTGCTATGGACATTTTTGTCCAATTAGGGGCCGTTTATTTTTTTATCGGGAGAGGGCTGGTGGTTTTGTGTGTGTGTGTGTGTGGAGGGGGGGCACCTGAAAAATTTGGCTATGAAAAGGGGGGCCATAGAAAAAATATGATATTGGAGTGGGGCCAAGTGAAAATTTTATGGAAAAAAAGGGGAGGCTACACAAAATTTTTAGCAAAAATTCCAAAAAACCACCAGTCCCCCCTCTCGATAAAAAATTAACGGCCCTTAATTGTTTCTGTACGAGCGCTTTCAGCTATTAATTTTTCTGTCAATTATTGATTACACTATAATATGTATTTTGAATTAGTGGACACTGCATGCTGAATAGAACTGTAGAAGATAGTTTTCACTGCCAAAGCAGCCCTTCATCACCTAAGCACAGTTATGGGGAATCAGAACTTTGCTGAGGTGATGATTGGGTGATGAGGATAGTAGTTCCACCGGGTCAAAGTTCCGTCTAGTACACTTCTGGTCCAGTAACTTCGCAAAGGGAAACACTGTTCTAGGGGTATGTGACGTATGATTCACCTCAGTATCACACCCATGGAAGCAATGATAACATGCTGCGCTAATCCATTTTCAGGGCTATTTTGGCAGTGAAAATAGCATTCCAAGTTGTAGTGGTTAAATTACAATGAAAGTCTTTTGGAAGCAAAAACCAATAGCAACATGTTGTAAAGTGCTTTCAAGATTGATATTCTATTTTGCAGGAAAAAATTATGATTATCATCTTTATTCTGACCTTCAAGTGCATTCATGTTTTAAAAAAATACATGTGATGTATTCATAAAAAACGATACCTTAAAATAGGGGTAGATTAATGTCTTTTCCACTCTAAGTAAGTATAATAAATTACCTTGAATTATCTATAATGATTGTTAACTGCTTTTTTCATCTTGATATCTTTTACTTTGGTTGTAATGATCTCTCCATTTGGACCTCATCAGGGGTGTATTGGGGGGAGGGGGAGGAATTCCCAGGGAGGATTGGGAAGGTGGCAGGGACACAAGGTGCCAAAACTACCTTTCTTTCTAGTTCCATCACTGGGGAGAGAAGAAAAGGATGTTTTAATGTCAGGGGGTTAGTGGTAAGCAACCCTGCCCTCAAGAATGAAATCCATCTAACTGCGGCCTTGTCTTAAGCTTTGCAATAAGATTTTTTAGCTTAGAGCAGTTCTTGGTACTTATGTGCCTTCTCTAGATGTTGCATAACAAAGAAAGAATAAATAGTTGGGTAAATGGAGGCCAGAACTTAAATGGGATAATATTCTGTCAACAGTAAGGGACTGGTCATTATTTAAAGGGGACTGGTGCAAATAGTAGGGGCTCAGCATTTTTAGGCTCCACAATAGAGAGGGCCAAGAGAGACAATGGGAAATAGGCCTTTTGCAGCTAACAGTCACATATCACTTCAATAGGAAATGAATTGAGCTCACGGTCCCTTGGGGAAGGCTCCACTGGATGGCAAACAGTTTAAAATGATTAGTATCTTGAGATCAAAAGCATGTTACAAGAGTAGAGCAGTATTTTGGAAAAGATTTCACTTCAGGCAATAGAAACCTAGCGTAATTTGTTTAACAGCATACAGAAGGCTAGTTCTGGCGCAAAAAGGTTGGCAGTCTCCCCGCGCCCAGGGAGGGCTCCTAGTCTAGGCTCCCTTGGGGCTATCATCCCCCACTCCCAACCCCACAGGAACCCACCGCTGGGACCTATGGCCAGCCCCACCCTACCACCCAATCCCCAGGAATATGTTCCTCTAGGACCAGTGCGGGAAATGTTTATTTATTATAGCGCCTACGCGGTCGGGGCTACCGGTGCATCGTCGGTCGGGGATGCCAAGAGCATCTTCGGTCGGGATACCACCATTTCGGCTACCATTTGGGGGCAAGCGGGAGGAGGCCCTCGCTGCTGCGTACGGCGTCGCACAGGGATACCATGGGAACATTGGTTTCCAGTAACTTCCAAGTAGATAGAAGTAGCTCAAAAACCATAGAGCGACTCGAACTGCATCCCAACCACGATGGCAGTCCCAACTACCTTTTAGAGCATGGGCATACGGGCCGAGAAAGCCGTAGCCACCCACCTGCTCCTCGAGAACAATCTTGTGCCCGACATCCCCCGGGTCGACTACCTAGCCTGCCACCTGGGCGGCACACATACTTGCGCCCCCTTCGAGGAGCTTCTGATGCTCGTCGACGACGTCTACGTATCCGGATATCTGCGCCACGAAGGGTTGCCCGGGGCGGCGCGTCTCCTGCACGACCGGAGACGTAGGCGCCGCAAAACAGGTGGTCGCTATAGCCCTGCGTGAAATCATGGAAACGGCCCCCCGACTGCGCCAGCGGGACCGCATACAAACGAGCATCGTCCACAGCGTCGCAGCCACGGAGAACACCGAAGGTAGTACTATCCGGGAGACAGTTGGCATAGTGGTACTAAATCGGGTGCATGTTGATCCAGATCAGAAGTTGTAAGGCCAGATCCACGGAAAGCAAAACTCTTTCTTATCATGTATTTCGTCAGAGAAAAAGTCGGCAAATAAATTAGCCAAAGCAGAAGAATCTTGCCATGTAGGAAGTTTAACTATTATCAGCATTCAAATGCAACACTTAACTAACTAGATGCTCTAAGAGCGTAAACTGGGATGCCCGTAGCCTTTGTTTAGCACAAAAATTTTAGAAATATCCCTGTAAAAATTTTCATTTTATATTACTGTTCTGATACATTGTGTGGGTTCCGTATGGTTTTTCATCCGGGGCTTTGAGCTTCCTAAAACCACGCTAGAGGGTCCTGAAGGGGTAAAATGGGAGCTGGGATTGGCCTTTTTTGGGCTGGGAAAATGGGATTTGATGCACTGGGACTGGGATTTAGCCACTGGGAATGGGAAACAGAACAACAGATGGGAACGGGATTCGTTTTTCACCTCTCAACAAAAGTCGAAAAAACACGCACTTTTAGATCATTAAAATTCTTAAAAGACATTAAAACGAACTTTGACAGTCTGCCTTCACGTATCAACACGCTGTACCCAGTCCCACGCATCTAATGGTCAGCGGTATCACTCAGTAAAGTGTAAAAATGGCGGTGAATACTCGAATATTGTCATTGCTGAAATCAAATGACGGTAACTGAGATTTTGAGGAAATGTTAGGCTGGAAATGGGATCAGACCCCCTCCCCCTTCAGGACCCTCACGCTAGATCGCTTGTAGTCAGATAGCTCGTATTTTATTACAGTAATAAGCAAGATTAAATGATTTATTTAAGGAGACTTACTCAAGCTAGTTTTAAAGGCCTGGGTCAGGACTGTAAAAGCGAAAAAAGCGAGTTCTTCCAATGTGACTGAATGGCTCTATGAAAGTGCATGAAACTTGGCATATAGATATAAAATGGCAAGATAACTTGGAGCTGAAAGTGATCACGTGATTTTATGACGTCATCAAAATCATGAAAAAAATTTAAAAATTTCTCCGGTTCCGAGTTTACAACCAACGAAAAAGTTCTCTACCAAACTCAATCAAGTTTACTTAGTAGTTTATAGTTCTAATTGGAAAATGGGATTTCAACTTTAGTTTCAAGAGATATTAGGCATTATTTGTTAAAAATGGTCACGTAACAAACTTTTTTTGCTAATATCTCCTCAGACTTAATAAATTTTCCAATTGTCAATTTAGAGTGTTAAACAGCTTGACAAACTCTTGTTTTTTGATATTCTTTTGGGTTTGTAAACTCAGAGCCGGAGAAATTTTTGAAGTTGTTTCATAATTTTGATGACGTCATAAAATCACGTGATCACTTTCAGCTCCACATTATCATTAACATTCCTTATCTTGCCATTTTTTAATTCCATGCTAAGTTTCACGCATTTTCATGAAGCCATTCAGTCATAATTGAAAAAATTCTCCTTTTTCGCTTTTACGGTCCAGACCCAGGCCTTAACTAGCTTGAGTATTCTTGATTTAGTCCTTCGTTATTTGTGTCGATTTTTGCTGAATTCAAAGTAAAATATTCGGTTATGATATTACGCTTGAAATGTTTTCTGAACAGCCAAATCATGATATACACTACCATATTAGCTTACAGAATTACTTAAAAGCCTCAAGTAAAGCATACTTAAAATAGAAACATAATTAAAATAGAAACTTTACGGATTTCACGCGTAGCCTTCATCACTAGTGATGAAAAAAATCAGGAAGCGTGCCAGTATACGTATGAGCGACAGTCTGTTGTTCTAGTGATCTCTGTCGTCATGGTGATGAATAGAAGAGCGTCCGATGTCTTTGATGAGTAATGTCCAGGTCGTACTTAGTTTGTAGCTATCTTCTCTGTTAAAGTTGTGTGGTCGTTTCTAGATTTCAATGACTTTTTTGATCAGTCGTGGAAAATGAGTTGGTCTTGGCAAGAACTTGTATGTTGTCAAAGTCGATGGAGTAATCGGGGTAGTCGTATGCACGATTAGCCACAGCAGAAAGAAAGTATTGTCCGTTGTCGGTGGCGCGTCTGTATTCTTTAATGCTGCAGTCAATGATCCGTCCTGTCTGTCCAACGTAGTTTTTCCCGCAGTTACATTTGATTAAGTAGATACCCTCAGTTTGTAGAGGAGGAAGCTGGTCTTTAGGGGATCTGGAGTTGTTGTTGTACTTTGTGAAGAGTATCAAAGGAAACCTGTATGTTGTGTTTACGAAGGTGTTTAGCAATGCGGTCTGTGGTAGTGGCAATATATGGTAGGCAGATGAAGGCAGCAGGCTTGTTTTTCTCAGGAGTAGCTTTAGTTTTAGGACGGGAGAAGATTTGGCGGTTGTTGTATCCATTCTGCTTATAAGCGCATTAACAACTGTCTGCTTTTCTTGGCTGGCGGAGTCAGAGTCGGGTGGGTACAAAAAGAAGACCGAAGACCTAAAAACGAAGACCCCCCAAAATTACTGGGAAAAAAAACACCGGAAATGTTATAGGCCGTCAATTCAAACCCAAAACCAAGTGCAAAATAAAGAAATGGCGGTCTTCGGTCTTCGTTTTGTACCCACCTGTCAGAGTCTGCGATGATGCTAGCGTGGTTGAAGAGAGTTTTGATGAGAGACATATTTTGAGAGGGATGGTGATGAGAATTAGCATGGAGATATCGGTTAGTATGTGTTTTCTTGCGGTAGACTGTGTGACCAAGAGTCCCATCAGGTTTACGGTAGACTTCAACGTCGAGGAAAGGGAGGCGTCCGTTGTGTTCAATCTCCATTGTGAACTGGATGCGGAAGCCTCAAATCTACTAAAGCATACTGTATTTCTTGTGTCACTTAGCATTCTTAGGATTTCCAATAGCGCATGTGGCTACAACAAAATTACGATGATTGATTCAACCGTCAAAATACAGCAGTATAGAGTGCGAAAATTAAATATTGCAATTTAGATAGCTTTTGAAAAGGCTCAATTATCCTCTGAAGAAGCTGATATATTCTCTTAAAGGAGTTTTGTTTTCCCAATACAGGGGTTCTGCACAACTATGTTTTTTAACGTCACTACTATGAAATGTTAATTAGCTAGTATAAATACAACTGCCTTGTTACACACCACACACTTCAGCATAGACAGTAGTTGTACACATAGGACTACAGCAACTCAGTGATCTGGTTTGAGCAGACCTCGAGTACAGAAAACACGGTCTGAGTAAGGAAAACCTTCTCTTAAAGCCGCGCTGTCTTAGGGAAACCTCATTCCGGCTCAACTGGTTCTGTAGGCCCAATAGTTACTACTAAGTGCTCTACAAAATAAACCTCAGATCAGAAAGAAAGGTGCCCACGCTAGTTTCCCCAAGTTACGGCGAACAACAAAAAACACCCCTTAACAATTTTATAATAAAACATTGTGACAAAATGTGTGACTTTAAAAAAAAAACATTTTAAAAGTTAGAAAAAAAAAAAGGTGGTTTTATTTTAAACCATACTATATCTTTAAACCTTTTTATGTTATATAAATATATTGCACATTTTTTGATTTTCGTTTAGACTCTATTGTTTTCAAGTTAGCAAAAATCTCGGCTATTAAACTCGAAAATAATAGAGTCTAAACGAATAACCATACCTAATTTCGAGAAATGTGCATTAGCATGTGTAAGGTTCTTGTGTCGGGAAAAACTCTAATATGTGTCAAAGTCTTAGGGATTTGTATATATACTTATAAATTTCATGAATAATTAATGAGGATTTAAGCCAATCCAATTGCAGAAACCAGATAACATGAATACCTTGTATATCCCATACAAATTTAAAGCACGGGGAGGGCTTGAAAAGTCAGCAGGGAAAGGATGGGGTAAATGAATTAACACAATAGTAATGTTAATTAGTTACAACCACTAGTGGTTGT
>JAAAQI020156042.1:0-10230 GCA_011800005.2 Stichodactyla mertensii | reverse complement strand
TCTTCGCTATTTCCTCTTTTAAAAACCAACCCAAACAACCACCCCCCTTTACCCCCCCGCCCCCCTCCGCTAAAATACCCCCCCCCCCCCCCCCCCCCCCCCCCAGTAATACTGATACGATACACATCCTTAATATCTTTTAGTTTCTTCTACTTAATAAGTGCGTCCGCATAATTTATGCAAGGAATCAAATCATTGGATCGTTTGTTTTTTCCTTCACAACTTGAGGACATTTCTTGTTACTGCATTACTACAGTTGTTGCTACCAGCTACTAAAATTTCAGAAGCAAAGCTTAATTCATATTTATATTCTGATTTGCTTGGCTGACTCAGTCAGACTATAATTATGTAGATTTTATTTAATCTTTCCATGCGGAAGTTTATTAGGTCATTCTTACTGTAGAAGGTAAACCGTTGTCAGGATTCAAGTAAAATGTGATAATTATACCATAATATTGGAAAAATCTGGCTCCGTTAACAAGTAACTGGCATTGTGCTAGATAATCTCGTAAATTGGCCGATTCATAGACCATATTTGAACCTTGAATGGACGTCGTCGTGTCTTCTTAAATTTGAAACTGGATTGCAAGCTACATAAGAACTGTGTCAATTTAAACGACTTTCATGTTTGAAGAGCTTAGTAAGACAAAGTCAACATGAAATGTAACGATCGGAAGAAATGCTTGTTAACCACCTTTTATTTGTTATTGTGGAATGTATCTATTGCTCAAGAATACGTTATTGAACGTCGAGATGACTACTTCCCAGATAATTTTACAATATCTCCGTCACCGTGCAACGGCGATGTTTCGGCACAGTGCATTAATATGGGTGGTAAAAAGACAAGACGAGACTGTGAATGTGATTGTAGGGTAAACGATCCTACATTCGGATTCTATGATAAACAGTGGAAGTGTACAGAGAATGCTGCCGTTCGTCGCCATGGAGGTAAGAGAACCGCCAAGACGGTAATGTTACCCTACAGATATCGACTCAATGAGCAATAACGCACGACGAAATATCCTTAGTAGAACTACATCTTTTTAAATCATGCATGAGGGTCACAACAGCATGAACACGGCTGATCGCTTAGTGTAACTCATAATACGTTGCAAACCTTAAATTAATGACTTTCGGCAAACGACTATGACTAGAAAACGATACAGTAATTATTATTGATATAATGCTACAAAGATCAGCTTCAAAATTTTTTGTAGATTTTCACTGAAAAGTAGACCCTCGGTTTTCTGGTAGAGGTCTGGTCAGGGAATTCTCTTCCCCAGTCCCCCCTAAAAAAACGGTCCTATTTTTCAAAGCGAAAAATATTCAAGATAGTAAAAATAATAGTGTCAAATATGCCCCATCGGAGTGTTCACTCGAGCCAGTTTTATAAGTATGTAAAATCGACCGAATTATAGTTTTATATTATTTATTATGGCCAGCTGAGTGGACAACTAATCTCGCAATGCATTGTTGGTCAAAACCTGCGGCCCTCACTCTTTGTTTTGAAAATCATTCCTCACATTCACATTTTTTTCTACAGCTTAAAATATATTGGAGTAATTTGTCAATAGTTTTCAGGTAGAAAAAAACTGCTTGAACATAGAGCCGGCCGTAACAAATCACGACGAGCTGTGATTGGTTAGAAAATATATTGCCGCTCAAATGGATTATATATGATGATGCCATTCATCAGACAAAGAAATTTGGTGTGCATCAATTATATCGACTAATACTCGGATATATTCACTCATTATTTATACGTATTTATGAATAGCTTTTTCCGTCTAACATGTTCTTTTTTAGGCTGCTCAATTTTATTTTCCGACGAACATGATTCTGACCTTACTACTATTACTCCAAATCGTGGCTTCCACTACTATTTGGAGAACGTGAATTCTCGTTGTGATATTACGAACAGCAGTTATTCAGGGTGCGACGGAACTTGGATACATCTTGATAGTAGCCTGCAAACGGGATTCTCGTTACGAGATGACCAGAATGGTCATGAATCTACATACCTTTACGTAAGTTGCCCAATTTTTACAATCATTTTCAAATTTTTCTTAGCTATCCAAATCAAGGATTGGCTGTGGACACTACTGAAATTAATGATAACTTGGGCAGTGTGATTATAATTACAATATCTTAGTATTTTTATTTTGTTTGCTTGATTGTTTCCATAAACCTGACCCTAATTCTAGCCTAGAATTTCGCAAATGTCATTGGTTGCGAGTACAAATACGTTTTTTTTTTGATAAAACTCGAAAACGCAGGTGCGCACACAGCCCGTTTGGGTTTCCTTTTTGAACCGGCGATTTTTCGAGAAAGAAACATATTTTGTAGCGTTCTTGTCTGTCGTACAATAGACAATTTAGTACAAAGAAAATTGTGTAATATGGCTGAATAAATTTCCTATTTATCTGTTTGCATTTTGACTCGCCAAAATACTGCACGACTCGTAAAAACATCCAACTGTATTACACATTCAATTTTTCATCGTGTAATAACCCCTACATATGAAACATGTTTGGTTTTACTGTAATAGTATCTTAATATACATTTTCCCCTGTCTCCCTCTCAACTTTAAGTACGATACGAGTTCTTTAAATGCCAATTCATTAAATTTGAGTGGAAGATTAATCAGACTTGGAATAAGGTGTGACAGTCCGAATCAACCCCAAGACTGTATCCTGTTCAAGATAATAGGAAAGCTAAAATGTGAGTATTTCTTGTGATAAAAACTAGTCAGTATTGATCGGAGAGGAGGAAAGTTTGCTGGAATCTCATATTACCCTTCAAAAAAAATTGTAATCGTCATTTCATTTGAATGTACAAATACTCAGTCCCCTCCCTAAATGCTTAACAGGCGGTCGGATGTTTGAGATCCTCGACACTTTATGTATCTTGTTCTTGAGACGAAGACACTTCCTTTGTAAATTCGAATGAAAGCAAAGCCCAAAGAAAAAAAAGGAAGGAAAGAAGGACGGAATGAAGGAAGAAAGAAAGAAAGAAAGAAAGAAAGAAAGAAAGAAAGAAAAACAAACAAATACCCGGACGACATCAGGTTAACCACTCGCAGTAATGTCGCAAGATTTTGCGCCTTTATTATACAGTTGTAGATGGAGAACTTGTATTTTTTTTTTTTTTTTTTGAGTTTGTTTTTGTCGTTGCAATCGATCTTTTAAAGTGAGTGAAAATCACCGATCTTAATATCACTAGGTCCTATTTCTTTCACAACCTCTTCATCGATACTACCATCAACGTCAACACCATTGCCGTCAACGACACTGCTTTCTTCTTTAAGACCTTCGACATCGTCACCAACGAAATTATCATCAACACCGGTACTCGACACCGTCACGCAACAGACGCAAACCTCCTCACCGAGCTCGAGAGTACCACGTATATCTGCGATGTTGACGACACCTGTCTCAGTACCAACATCATACATATTACCATATCCTGAGTCAAGGACATCAAGTACTTCGAATCCCGTTTCCTCGAAAAAAAGCACCGTAATAAGTAATTTCAGGCCAACTCTTACAGTAAGTAATTCTAGAGCTGTAGAGAAAATTAATAAAAAAATCTACACATATACGGCTTTCAGTTAAGCAGCCACGCGGCATACACCAAATTGATAAAATGTTGTCGGGTTCAAAAGGTTAAATCATCGAAGGTAGGCCGAAAGGGGTTATGGGTAAGCACTTTATCAGGCCCACATTATATGCATAGCATATTGTTTATCATTGCAAATCTCGAACATTACTTCGAATTCTCGAAGAAAGCAATATACAACAATTATAACAATGCTCAACGCATATTATGGGCCTCATTAACTATTTACCCAGAATCCTCGACAACTTTTTTTCAATTTGGTGTATACGAAAGAAAACAGTTGTAGACGAATCTTTTTCTGATGGATTCCAATTCAGTCGTTGAGTTTAATTTGTTCCAGTCATTTTGAAATTCATTAATCAAATGTACTCTTACTTTCCACAGACAACGTCCAAAATGGTAGAAGACGGCAAAAAAAGGGCTAGCAAAGGAAACGATAACAGCGGTTTGATCGCAGGCGCTCTTGCAGGTGTTATTGGATTGGCTGTTGTGATTGCTGTAATAGTGGTGTTGTGGATACGAAAGACAAGGTAATTTCTCCTCTTTGAGAATCTCCTCCTCCCCCTCTTCTTTTTTTATTTCTCATCATCATAAACTGTATAAAATTACATCAAGATTTTGAAATTACAGGGACGCTGTTTCAAAAACCACACCCGTGGCTGGTAAGTACATAAATCTCAATCAGTTATCGCCACTTTATTCATAAGATGGACCAGGGAAGTAGCCCCCCCCCCCCACACACACACATATTTTTGCCGCCATTTTAAATTACTTCCTTACTATTTATATGTAAATACCAAGTTATCCCCAACCCAATCAGAATTAAATTCCGCGGTCCCTGGGCACGTATGATTCGTATGTTCCCTTCTAGTCCTTGCCATTTGCTTTTTTTCCAGTCAGTCTTGTCTTTTTGTTGCTTTATTTTTACTGATTTTGTTAGTTAGTATATACATGTAAGAGAAGTTTTTTAACATCGTTACCAGAGAACGCAGGTTACGGACGAGGTGTAGATAACTCTCTGACGTTGACTGATCATGGACAGCGGTCACTAGATGAGGAGGAATATTCCTATGCTTAGGCTAATTCTGCACCATTTGTGAAAAGCAACAAGAAGGATGTGGTTGATAATACTAATAACATTAAGCAAGGTAAGGTATACAAGCAAAGGATTCGGTGGAGGTCTCGTTAGTTATCCCTAATTATTTTGCATTGATATCATTATTTTCGAATACTATTTAATAGAAAAATCGATATTACGAAAGGTCGTAATCTCAATTTTTCTATTAAGTATCATTTTATATCAATATACACCATTCGTTCCAATACTTGCATCATGCAGTATTCCTTTTGTTCTCAGGACTAGAGCCCACTTCTTCTGTGGCCAATCGAGTCTACGGTAGGACCGAAGAACTCAGTAGACCAGCTCCTCCACCACATCATCAAGCTCCTATTTACAATACAGTGGAAGAATCAGAATACGTTAAACTCGATAAGTCAATGAATCAGCAACCAAACCATTGTGATGGTCCATCCTACGACTCTTCGCCGAAAGAACCCGTGTATGCAAAAGTTGATAAAGGAAGAAAAAAGAAAAGCTCAGACAACATCAATGAGCCCTTGTATAATGTCCTTGAAGGACCGGAAACTGATCATGAAAAAAGTACCCTTGAAGGAATTAATGATGAACCCCCTTGTTATCACGTCCCGAAAGGAACGTATCCAGAGAATGCCCCAGTGTATGATGTTCTTGAGGGGCCTGAAGCTCCAGTGTACGGATCTCTGGAAGGACAAGACCCTCACGTATATGGTGCCCTGAATCTGCGTGACAGCCAAGCAACTTTCGAAGAAAATCAAGGAAATGAGGATATGGTTTACGATTGTGTTGGTGACGTAATCAATGACACAGGAAATATCTACCAGCAACTCAATCAAAGTGGTCAGCGGTGTTCAGATGTGTACCAGGCACTGAGCCATCCAGACAAGACGATATATTTGAGCGAACTGAAGGAACCTCATTCCAGTGCCTAATTTAACACTTTTTTCTGACTACAGCCCTTATGCACAAAGCCATAAATAAGGAATGTTGCTTTCCACTGGCTAGGCTGCTAAAGTCATGGCAGCCAGCATTCAAAAGAGCAAGCTAACATTAGTAATTAAGGGAAATTTGAGTGCTCCAGCATAAATACCAGGGAAGTTACAGAGATTTAAAATTAGAAAGACTTTTATGTAAAACACAGCCAAGGCCCAACCTCGTTTTCATGTCTGGCACATTTTAAATGCTTATAACTCTGCAAGGATTTATCATCACAATAGACCTTATTCGCTTGGGCGTAATGTTTTCCCAATTCAGACCTCTTGGGAATACGATTCTTTGTTTGAGGTTTATCCATATTAATGTGTCTTCTCAAGCGTTACCATTAAACAAAGGAAAAGGTCCAAAAGGAATGACACGTGACCTGTATTGGGAAAACAAATACGTCCAAGCGAATAAGGTCTATTACCGATGACTGATGGCCTTTCATGTGAAGAAAAAATTCTCAATTAATTAAGCTTAAGCTGATTTATGCAAATTTTTGGCGACTATTATTGCATAAGTTCTATATTTAAATAAAAATGGCTTTCTGCATGAAAATGACATTTTTGATATCCATATCTCATTGCAAATTAATCATCTAGGAGACAGGCCCTGGGTCTGCATAGATATAACAAAATTCTGTCGTTTGCCGCTAATATTGAGATATCTAGTGCTGTTGGCAGCCAAAGTAGGCACTTTTTAGCACATTTATTGACTGACATTTTGGGCATAGTTTGTCTTTAAAATGGTTTCCGAATCTCCAACGTATCTTGTCTATTGCATCAAAATTATTACGTGAAATATCATACCCTAGCCTGTTTTATCAGTAATTTTTGCATATTACAGACAAACTAGCTCAGGGTATCCCCCTAGGCTTTATTCATGATTTTATTTTTCAAGTATTGAGTTGGTTATTCGCTCCGAGTTTTCACTAAAACTTCAAAATCTATTTTCTACTCCCATTTTGATTGTATTCTTCAACGAGTGTCATAAATAGGTAGGAAAACTCTACAGAAAGACCAGTATGACGTTTGCGTGCCTTTCCACTCTAAATTCGAGGAGAAATTAATGTTGAATATGGAGTCCTCCGTTTTATTAATGAAAACTCAGGGTGAATTATCAACTCAATATAGACCCTAACCCTAATGACGTTAATACCTAAACTACCACAATCCTCTTCAAAATCTCTTTTCATATTCAAATGAGTAAAGCTCCTTTGAGAATACCAAGACAATAGTGACAATTAGCATGATGAAAAAGCTACTGAAAGGGATTCCGGGAAGTGTAGGTATAAAACGTCATAATTATGCTTGAGGCCTATTCAAATAATGAAATCATAAATGGAGTCTAGGGGGTACAGGTACATTACGCTTGAGCTGGTTTCACTACAAATAATGCTGAGTACTTCAAGTTTCACAACGTCACGGTGTTTATTTCATAAAGAATATAGAGAATATATAATTTTTGATTGAATGTAAGGAAGTTGTAGAAGTAAAATTTTACAATACTATGAAGACATTATTTGACTTATTTCTATACAAACTATGAGCATGCGCAGACGTTTTTCTCTTGTGTCCGCGAAAGCCTGCACTTTGTTTGAGGAATCGTAAGAGAAGGGATGTTTGCCGATTACCTTTTCAATTATATTGAAAAACTCAATAGACCTTTTTCGGATTCGACGAATACCACTGTGTTTCTTGATTACAGACTCATTTCTACAGGGTCATTTTAGTGTCAAAATATGCATTGATATCAAGGATAGATCGAAGAAAGAACAACTTTAACGATACAAACACTTTGAAATTCCACCGACGGACCTTTATCAAAGCACGTAAATATTCTACACAAAAACGAGGCTAACCCTGTATAACGAAGAACTTGAAACTGGAGTATTAAGCAGGAGGCTGAAAAGGGAATAGGAGACTGCTGAAGCCCCACAGAGACACACACACCTTACAAATGTTCGTGCAAAACAACGTCAGATGAAAGTGAAACGATGGCTATTAGTCACGTCTCATTAATAACCCTTATATGGAAGATTCGCATGAAACTTTTATCAAGATTTCGTCAATCAATGCGGAAGTTTTTCTCTTACTTACAGAAAGCAAGCTGGTCTACTGTGATTGTTGTTCGCAAGCAAACTCAGCTAACAAATGTTTATAAGTATGTACATACTTCGATGTGTTTATACTCCACGTTAGAGGTGCCATGAGAAGAGTGGACGCTGTGTTAAGGAATAGTTACATGTGTCTATGATTTGAGGCAACAACGTATGGAGATAAAAATGGTGTAATCGTAAGAAAATAGTGATAAAGTTTATGTTATTCAATCGAATGCTATTTCTTGTATCATTCTGGAATGCACTCTATGCGCAAAATAAAGTCCAAATTGAACGCCGAGTTATGATATACAATACAAGTGCCAGCCGATAGATGTACCAACCAGATACTTTCAAACTACCCGCAGGGACGTGTAAAGGTGATGGTTCAGCACAATGTAGATCGATGGGTAGCCAAGCTCTTGGTAGTTGTACATGTCAATGTACAATACAAGGAGCAACGTAACATCATATTAAAGAATTTATGGATAGCTGTTAAGTAGTTTCTCCATTTTCAGAGGACATCTTGTTTGTTTCGTTTTTTACCTAGTCTACCAATCTACCTGTGTACTTCCCTCAACACAACGCACAAGAACGCTAGAGAAGTTAAAGGTATCCCAGGTCAGCAGCGTCCACCTGATCATGAGGAAGACTCTTACTAACAACTTGTCCAGTTTGTCAGCGGAGTTTCGACAGTTATCAGGCGCTTAATTATGATAATAAAGAAACATCCAACAACAGCGAAGGGAAAACTTGAATGATAGCCTTACATGATTAGGCTTAATCCTATTTCACGGTGAAACTTTTGACTGAAAATTGTGTTCTAGTTGTTCCCACCTCGACCTAAGAAAATGAGGGGGAAATTAGAAATACACCTCAAAAAAATCAAAATGTATTGAAGAAAGTAATGATTAAGTATAAAGAAGTCAATATTGAAAAAACCAAGGAATAAAAAAAGGTGCAGGATTCGAACACGACATGACAAGATTCGAACCCGAAGCCTTTTCATTACAAACAGGCACACAGTGAAGCTGTCACAAGACCTAGCTAAATGCACAAGAGCTAAGCTTGGGCTGCCTGTGTCCATATTCAACAACAAAACTCGCGCTGTCACGCAACGATAATCCGATTTGCATTGATGGTTGATTGGTCAGATAATATGCAAATTAGGAGCTGCATGTCGGTCTTTCAAGCGGAAGTTTAGGTCATATACGACAAATCAAAGTAAAACTTCGTGGTTAATTATAATAGAGCTGCGATTACTTTGATATTTAACCGTTCAGCTATCAAGTAACTCTGTTGACATATAAGAGCAGAAGTTTCAGTAACAGGAATATCAAGGATATCATCAACATCAATTGAAACGGAGCATTTGTGGTCGGAATTCAATGTTTGCTAGGTTATTGTGAAGCTTCCTGATTTTTTTGAAACACGGTCACCTAACAGAATCTGCATTTCGTGGACAAAAATTCACCATCGCCATGATGAAATCTTTAAGGGCTGTCTTAACTGCTGTCTTGGGAGTATTAAATGCTGTTCTCTCGCAGGACTACATTGCTATTGAACGTCAAGTCGATACTTGGGAAAATGATCAGTGGAAAATCAAACCGGATCGGTTTTCAATACCATTACCACAGTGTTCAGATGATGGCTTTGAACAGTGTTTAAGTATGCGGGGTAGAAAAAGAAGGAATTTGCGCTGTGTGTGTGCTTGCAATGTCAAGAAAAATAGAGTATTTATCAGAAGTACTTTCGGCTTTTACGACAATCAGTGGCAGTGTTATGAAAATGCGAAAGTTCGCAACCATGGAGGTAAATACAGCTAACCAGTTAGTTTTGTCAAACCTTATATATCAGACCTTTTCCAGGGCAATGAGTGTAGGTATAATCTTAGAAATTCAGACGACTTCTCAATACCAAGGTTTAATACCATAACATACGGGAGGCACAGTATAAGGTATATGGGTCCTTTTATTTGGTCCAAGCTTCATAAATCGGTCAAAATGGCTGAATCAATTAATATATTTAGGACTCAAGTAAGGAAGTTGGACTTAGCCATGATTATCTCTACACAGGAGTGTAAAGACTGCTTTTTGTGTCAAAGTTAATTTATGTTTTATTTGATCTATAATTTATTTATTTTTTATTGATAGGTACTGCTTGGTACTGCATTTTTTCATGTCCGTGGACTCGGATGTCTTGTTAGTTTTGATGTTCGTGTAGATGTGGGGCGTCTGACTTTGCGGGATTGGAAACTTGCAGTACTCAGCTACTATTTTAATTTACATATATATATATATATATATAGAATAAAGTATAGTCTGTTGAGGCAACCTCAACAACTAGTTGAATTTCTGTCATCTGTCGTTCCGTTTGTCCAGTGTTCGTGTGTTCCCTAACCGACTAACCCCGCGCGCCGTGTTGTCTGCCATGTGCTTAT
>JAAAQI020156031.1:0-10231 GCA_011800005.2 Stichodactyla mertensii | reverse complement strand
CATGTTCTTCTTCGCTTCTTTTTCATTTTTTCTTTTCGTTTCTTAATCCTTTTTCCACATCTTGCCCTGCAATAGCCTCAGTTTTGCTTTACTCTTCCATAGACCAACTCGGATAAAGAAAAAGAAAACATTGGTTTTGTCTTCTTCACACAAAACAAAACAATTTTTTTTTCTTTTCCTTTTCTTTTTTTCTTTTTTTCTTTTTTTTCTTTTTTTTTCTTTTTTTATAAGGACGTTTACATCATGATATAAAGGTGCTGGAAAGTTCTTTTACTCATTCTAGCTTCAATGAAATTACAATCTCTCATATACGAACTTGCTCGGAATCTTGCCTAAACTACGAGGGGTAGATAGCTATAGTATGTGGCGACTCCCAGCTCTGAATATTTGTAGCGAGGTTTTGAACGATTTTGAATCGATTGAAGCCGTTGGCTAAGTGAAATATGCAAAATGTCGAAGCAAAATAAATGAAAGAAAAAGAAAACGCAGCTGAAGATAGTAAGATATAGCGATGAATAATTAATCATTTCAAGAATCGAGTAAATTTTATCCCGCAGATTTTATCTAAATTGAAGAAAACTTAAACCATTCACTAACTAAAGAATGTTTAAAAGATTTCTTTGGTGTATGAAAATCTATATTTTTAGGGGTAAATAATTGTGTGAGGCTGAGTAAAATGTAATGAAAACACCCCCACTTCACTCGGAAAGTGATTTCTATTATATTTTCTGTTAGCCTAATAGCCCTATGACGTCACATCAAAACAATCTACTGTCTAAGCGCTAAGAATCATGGTCGTGGGAGGGGGACAAAACAGTAACAACACAAAGAAAATGGATAAGAAATGCGTTTTGTAGACCGAAGAAAAGGAGGAATAGCCATCAAATACAGTAAAATTTATGTATTAAAAATCATTGCATCTTATATTTGGAAACCAGAATATCCTGAAACTAAACTTTTGTCAGCACAGCGAATTTTGTTCAAATTTCTATTGTTCTGGACGATTGTGTCCCCCTCATAAACAAGCCGTGACGTCATTATAAAATAGGACAATAAGGAAAGATCAAAGTGTTTAGCATGCATAAGTCAAGACTCAAGAACTGGATTTATGCAAAGCTAAAGGCATTGACCAAATCGAAATATGGCGACCAGCTAAGGTTTTTTCCCAACATATAGATTCAGCGATCACGACTCGTTTTGGCGTTTTTAGCGCATTTCAAATTGCAATAACTTCGCTTCTTTTCACAATCTTGCTTTTAAACTTTCAATTTTTACTCTAAGAAATAATATCTTCTTACTACTGGTATGGCTTATTTTGCTTTAAATTCTTAAATAAAAAATTGTGCAAATAGCGACAGCCATATTTCGATTCGGTCTATCGACCACTGCTTGACCATTACAAAGTCTCCTCGAGCGTGTAGAAAATTTTAATGTTAAAATTCATTAATTTGAAGAGAAAGTGGTTAAGAATGCTCTCGAAGCGTTTCCCGCAGACAATCCTTAGAGTAAAAATAATCTACAATACATACACAGCGGTGTACATGCATAAAAGTTCTATTCTTGGTTTACTTGTGACGTCATGGTGGCCATGTTGGTGTACGTTTAACAAACGATTTTCTTATCAGCTTCTATTGTTTGGTACTCCAATATGGCTGCCACGTCTTTGTAATTCTATTCCCACAGGAACGCGTGAAAGCCAAAGCCAAGAATAGATATACACCGAAGAAACACTACTACACATTATGAATGCTATCCGCCTTGAAGAGGCCTGTGATACACATCACTTTATCATCCAAACTGAAAAACTTTACTAATAAAGACCCTGTTTTCCGAGTAGCTGGACTCTGTACAATTGAACGACGGTGCAGCGAACTAGACCCTAGAGTCTTCGTCGTCGTCTTCGTCACCGTCATCGTCGTCGTCGTCGTCTTCACTGTTTTCTTCAGAAGAAGCTGTAATCAGAGAAGTATGATGGTTTAAAAAAACAAGACCCTGCCAGGGTACACTGAACTACCTGTAATGTTGTACTTAGTGCTGAACACAAATGTTATCGACAGGTTATTGCACGTCAGGTTACATTGTCAGGTTTCAAACAAATGAGCACAAAGGTTAATGAATATTGAAAAGCGTTATGAGTGGTGCCTGGGATGCCCGTTTAGGGATTTTCTGCCAGAAAATCTTCTTCCCCTGAATGGTACAGGTATATATCGAGGCCCAGCTCCCCCTCCCACGCTCTTTCGAGAACCGCTACGCAGGCTACAGTAGAAAATGCAAAATTAATTTGTATGCAAGAGACCATTCTACGCATGCGAGTGACAGCATATCAAATCAGTCTTGTCCAATATCTCTCATCGTGTATGAATAGGGGAGGGGGGCAACACTTCCTACTAACGGCATCAAAAAAGTCATCTCTCTCTTTCCTATATCTTTTGAAAGCAACAAAGCAGTAGTTGATTTAACAAATTTACGATGGTTTCTAGTGGTATGTCTTGGGTTGCCTGTGGGCGACCACAGCCTCGTTCTCATGCACTTTTTCAAAATGGCGGCGGGAACTGTAAAATGGTCTGTTGACGACCCAACCCAATTCCCTCCATAACTAGAAATGTTCAGCAAACATAATTTTGCTGCCATTTTAAGCATTAAAACCATGGCCAGAAGGTTGTACATTTGCTACTGCACATCCTGCTCGCGCACATCTTTTAGAAGATAATTTCAAAAGTGGCATACTGAAGCAAATTAGAACAAAAATATGTCATTTTTCAGTTTTTAAGCTTCAAACTAAATACATAATGATAAAGAGAAGGGTCTTCAAGGTGACTAGTGCCTAGTCTCATTCGGCCAAAACATTAAACATTTTGATTTTTTCTGGCTTTTTCCGTTTGTAGCACCTCTATTAGTACGGTGCCCCCCCCATTTTTTCTTTTTATTAAAAACTTTGATTATCACTCTTTCGATGTGCCAAAAAAGTACCATGCCCACGTTGTGGATTTCACTGAATTTTCGGCATTTTTATAACCGAGAACATGTTTTGAGGTTAATAGTTGCGTACAATTTTCCTTCTAGAATTCAGTTTTCCTACTTGCAACTCATCAACTGAATTTTATAGCTTGAAGTGGTAGATAGACTTCATATCGATCATTTAGTGTAGTCAAGGTTTTTGGATCGATAAAATCCTTCGTTTTCCACACCAAACTTTAAGTACATATATTTGCAACAAAATCAATGCAAACATTTGGAATTACCCCTTAATACGCTCTTATAACTTGAGAACCAACTCGGTGATACCCACTTTTCTAAGGCTTTCTTTAATAAGTAACTAAATATCTTTAAATTACTGGAGTTTTAGAAAAAAATCACGTATGAATTCTTTCTGCCCAGAAGTACCTTAAAGTCTGTAACGGAGGTAGACCTTGAATGCAAGTCTCATTTAGCCGCTTGGAACAAAACTTCAACTCACCTGTTTCACAGTGTATCCCAGACGTTTTTGGAGGACACTTGCAGATGTAACCATTAAATTGGTTTTCGCATGTACCACCATTAACACAAGGATTGCTGTAACAACCCTCGTTCATAACTATAGCGAAAGTCATAGCTTGCGTTAATCAAGAATAGGCCATTTGCACTAACAGGTCACGTGACCTCAACCTCCTTAAATCAAGCACCAGTGTCAAAATGAGCTCCAGAAATGGAAAGAGCATCTTGATATTTGTAAGAAGGTGAAGTTTTAGCTCAAAGTGTTTGACAAGCGAAGTGGCACGATGACATATAAAATTAAACATTTTATTAGGATTTGTATGGGAAAATGTGCTGGACAGCAAGCTCGTGCAGTCCAGTACATTTTTCTATACGAACTCTTAGAAAAACGTTAGATTTTGTACTAATGTCGAGATGCTTTTTCCATTTCTGGGGTTCATTTTGACACTGGTGCTTGATTTAAGGGTGGTGTCTGGTCACGTGACCTGTTAATGCAAAAACATTACGGCTTAATTAGATTTGTTCTGAAAAACTCCCTTTAGATATTCGAACATTTAATTATTATTAAGCTAGAATCGTCATAAACTTAGACTCAATGGTAGTTTTTTTTTTTTTGGAGCCGCCTATGAACTAGATCTTTTGCTTGTCATTGTCATTGTCGTTGTATCCTCATAATCTGGGGACGAGATTGGGCCGAAAAACTTTAGAAGCATATACCTTTAACCTACAAGACTGAATTATGTAGGTATTGCAAAGCTGAAACTAACGTTACTAAATTTTAATTTAATTTTAATTTAATTTAATTTAATTTAAATCAAAAAATCGTCGTGAAACTTGTCTCGCAAACATCGTTGCGCACAAGTCTTGGTTCAGCTTCAGGCCTAGCTTTGGTGCTTATTGGTCATGATATATAAGAACATGCGCAAGTTTTGACTTGAATTCTGGCAAATTCACATAGACAGTTTCAGTTTCAGTCATGCACTAGTCAAAACCCTTACCCCAACTCCGAGACAGGGCGGGAATTTACCATTCACGTAGTGTTAAATTTAGCACTTTCTCCCGGTCCCCGGGAAAAGATTTGCTGTTACAATCGTCAAAGTTGTTGCTGTAAAATTGTTAAAACTGTTGAAGTAGGCGTTAAATTCCCCCTCCCTGTGAATTATATAAGGCAAAGAAGAAGAAGAAAGACATACGGACCTAAGGATGCATCCCATGGGGCAGAAAACATACCTATCTCGCACCATTGTCCGGTCAATCCAGTGGAACAAACACAGGTTCCAGTTTTCCTAACGAAATCATACCGGCAGGTCTGGTTTCCTCTACAGCTGCACGTATTCTGCATTGCAAGGGATTAAAATAGGGACAGATTATTTTGGGTTCTTTGTAGCCACAAACTCGCGAGATATTGGTAAAATACGCAGGAGAAAGACGAGATTTACACTGGAAGGAAAACTGTTAAGCAGCTTTAGGATGTATTGCGTATTTCTGGAGTTTAGAACAACGGATTTAAAAGAAAATAAGAACATGAATTAATTTCTTATTCAATAAAGTTATTATGTAAACATGTTAGTTCTAGTCAAAACAAGACAAGACAAGGCAAGACAAGGAAAAGGGAGGGAAGGGGAGGGAAGAAAAGAGAAGAGAAGAGAAAAATCGGAAATAAAATGGCAATTTAAAAAGCTTCCCGTCTATAAGAACCTCGCATAATTAAAAAAGGAAAAACTGTAGCATTATTGCAAAAGTAGATGCCATAGTTTAGCATCCGCAATTGACAACGACATAGACTTCGTCTACACTAATGCGTTTTCGAAAGGCTCGGTTTTCGTCTCACCGAAAACGCATCGAGATTTCGCAGCTTTTTTCGCCCGTCCCCTACTAAGATACGATAGGCCTCCGTTTTCAAATGTCTCCACCTTGAAAAGCGATGAAAACGCTCAGCGTTTTCGATCGTTTTAGTATGGACGCAAGACAAAGTATTACGCATTAGTGTGGACGGGGTCACAATACATCGACCGGTATTTTAAGAGAGCTTGCTTGTGTCTAAAGTTATACCTGAATATCAATAGAGTAAATACTTTGAACTGGAGCATCTCAGACATTACCTCAGCCCTTCGGTAGACGACACCTGATTTATTCACAAGATCACCAGGATGCATGACATGATCCGAGTCGCTAAGCTCACATGTATTTGTTCCCTTGTCAAAGCTATACGAGATACAGCGGTCATCTAAGTAGCATTGACTTTCGCAGTGTGTATCGCCCGTGGCGTGAACGGCTTTGAAGACGTGGTTTGCTAATGACTTCCCGTGCAACGTGACCGTGAATTCCATTTCTTTACAACCATCTGCCGCCAATACTAAAATCACATGAAAGCCGGAATGCATTTTAACAAACTGCGATGGAATTTTTGAATTATGCTGTCTTTGCAGGGGCTGTAGGATTTCCCATTGGGAGGGGGAGTTGGAGTGGCAGGAAAGGGATACTACTCTTTTCTAATCTCTCCTCCCTAAACATATGCTTACCCAATGTAAGAGGAAGGGTTACTGCTTCCATATCACACCACTCTCCCGATAGGCCCCTGAATTAGTCGCGAAACATTATCAAGAAACCAATCTTAAACTTCCAAAATAAATACCAAAAAGTTATATGGAAACCAAGTAATGATAGTGCCAGTATTTATCAAGTCTTTAACGTTCTTATCAACCTTAAAAATGGAGCCTAGCAGAAAAATGACGGGCATAGTTTGATATCTCGCTCGCGTCAGATTTCGAGAAGAATCTTTTAAACCTTCTTATATAATGGTTCTGAAAAATTTTCTTATAAAATATTCAAAGTGGTTTAAATGAAGAGAAAAAGTATCCACATAAACATGGTGGCGGACTGACCTTTCAAGTTTGAAATTTTTGTCTGTAAGATATTAAGGAAGAGAAGCAAGAAACCTGGTCGTGTCATGTTCGTCGCTGCAAGCTGTCTTTAAGTTCAAGTGAAATGCGCACACTGCGAGCTATCTTCAAGAACCAGTAAAAAGCGCGTTGTGTTCGTTACTGCGAGCAACTGAGGTATCAATAGAATTGCTAGAGAAATCGTCGGTGTTTTTCAGTGTACAAAGGATGTCTTTCAAGCTATAATATCAACTCTATTGAATCAAGTAGATTGTAAATTAAAGGTGATACTCAAACAAAAAAAGTTCAAAAACAGAATTAATAATTAATTCTCAAATAGACCTCAAATAGACGCCTCACTTGAGACTCAAAATATTAATAGACGCCGCCCCCGAATAGACGCCGCGTCTACGGTGCGGCGTTTATTTGAGGAAATAATGATTTATAATAATTATTAAAGAAAAGTCTATTTCAAGTTTAAACCAGCAATGGAAATTTATTTTCTTTTAGAACAACATTTTTTAGTTCAAAGTGACTGTACTTTTTTGCTCTTGTGTTAAGTTCTCTTTCAAGAATTTTTGCAACGCGTAATTCTGCTGTTAATGCAGAGAACTTCGCTGGTATGTGTAGGACGATATTTAGCAATTACCTTACTGAATAAAGTGCATGATTTTTGAATAAACGCCGCCCCCGAATAGACGCCGCCCTCGAATAAACGCAGCAGCTGGATCGCGAAAAATGAAATAAACGCCGCGGCGTCTATTCGAGTAAATACGGTATTTGGTGATCCACTTGTTTGTACATGCATGAGGTACTAAGCAACTGAAGCCTCGCAATCAAGTCTGAATCTGAACGGATATCGAACATGGCCTATTAGTTCCAGTCTTCGGCTTTGCCTCGGACTGGAACTAACTGGAACTAATTGACTTGAAATCCTGGCGTCAAGTCCTCATTGTCGGACTTTAAAAATTACTTAAAACAACCTCCTCCTCATTCTGCGATCGCCAACTCCGAACCTAGCCAATACCAAGCTAGTACCATCTATTCCAGTATTTGAAGGATGAAATTGATTATGAATTATAAAACTTTCACAACACTATTTTAGATAACTGTATGGCACGCGCCTAACTGTACATCAAGTGCAGGGGATATAGAGAATGGGGAACAATTACTGCAAATTCCTAGAAGCACTGTAAGTACCACAATTTACCGTAACCTAAGGCTAGGTCTTGGGGGATACGAATGAGACATAATGAGATATAAACATATACGTAGAGATAGAAATGTAGAAGACGAATCGGAGGAGGAGGGTCTTGAGGAAGATGATCTCTCCCGTTGTTAAAATATAGTGTTTGAAGCGAGCGAATTCAGTCATCCAAAAGGACTCACAAGATCAAGTAAGATGGCTCATTTAATTCCAGAATATCGTTTAAAAAATGGATTAAAGAATTATCGAGAGTAGGTAGGAATAACGAACCTTTGAATAAACTTAAATTATATTTGAAGTGTTGATGTCTTTTATTCTACCGTAAATCATTTTAAAAGCATTTACTGCTGGCAAAGCAACATTCTAGTAGTTTACACGTTCCGAACAACACAGGAAATAATAAGCGTATTGTAGCATTCATTGTTCGGCTGCCTGCTTCTTGGGACATACAAACTTCTACATCGACTTCGAAAATATCTCTAACAGTTTTGCGCTTAGCGCCCAGGGCTAGAGGCATCCCAGTGTACGCGCTTAGGTCACGCGTCAATGAGATTCAAATTTCCCATCGTGCCATGTAACATACGTACATACATCCATCACGGCGGTCGTCTGAGCCATACTAGTAGGAAGTCGACAGATCTTTTTTAATCACCTTTTGGTAAGTCAAGGTATAAAATATTCGAATAGCTGAAGAAACCTCCTTTTTACTTGGAAATGCAAAACTCGATGGATACAAACTCAATACAATAAAACCAAGGATCAGAAATGCTTGAATTTCAGCTGTTATTCATCACCACCGAAACCGGAACTTGCTGGCCATGAATGCAATTCTAGCTCTGTAGGCATTTGTAAATATGGAGAACCAAGTTACACAGGACAAAGATATAACAGTTGGAGAACTCACAGATAAAGAAATAAAGACAGTAGAGAAGTTTCACCGCCAACTTTCAAGCCATTCAATTCTTAGTATTCGAACGGACGATGGCGGACTTGATGAACCTGATAGTGAACTCCACGACTCTCAAAAAGAAACTTTCACACAAGAGGAAGCTCTTGTAATGCAAAAAGTCCTGAAAGCTTTTGGATATACCCAGGAAAGCGTAGATTTAGGACATGAAACTGCCGACCTAGATAGAGTCGATGGCAGAAATTACTATTACAGGTTATCGTCGACTGAGAGTGATCATTATTATACATCTTCACGTAGGAGTCGTTACGTAAGCCCTGGCAGATTTTATGTTCGCGTAAGTGAAGAAACCAAGGCTAAAGTAAAGAAAGTTCATGATATAATATTACAGGGAAAGCTGAATTCAAGTATACATCTTGAAAGTTATTCAAAGGTTTCTGAGGAGAAGCTGAACAGTAGTATGGATTGGAACAGTCTTCATCCTAACGACCTAGATATATCGATTGACAATGAAAATGCTAAGAATCATTCAACTAGGTATCCTAATTCATATTCAAGCAACGGAAAGGGAACGAAGTTTGGTATAGAAAACCCCAATTTTCGTGATTCTGAAGGATCCCTTATTTTGAAGCGCACTTTTGGTAACGCAAGCAATGGTCACACTGGCGAACACATCGACCTGTCACGGTTTCCACCAACAAAAAGATTTCAGGAGTTAGTCCGACGTGCTGTGCAGAGAAAAAAGGAAGATGATTGGAAAAAAAAGCAAGAATTTTATGCTATGCTCTGGCAAAAGCGAGGAAACGCTGGTTGGCTGGATTTGATTTTTACTATCATTGGTCTAAGTGCATTCTTTGCAGACAGTGGTACTGACCTCAAAGTCGCGAGTGACCATTTTACCACAGGCCACCCATGGTGGGGAACTTTCACTCTGGTGTTTGTGTTCTTCCCTACAATTCTTGTCAACGTTGTTTCTTACTTCTTTTACAAGGAGGACAAACATCATGACAGAACTCCAGAAAGTGGTTGGAAAGTTGTGAAAATTTCACATTTTTTGCAAGTTGGTTTGGTGGAAAGGTAAATATACATTTCAAAAAAGGCTATCAGAACCAAAGGCATAGGCAATAACAGATAGGTTATTCCAAGATGGAAAGGAATTATGGGCATACAAGTAAACACAAATAATTGAGACTTTTAAAATTATGGTTTCATTGACTACAAACAACATTGAATATCTTAGCACTAAGTTCCATGTTCTTGACAAGAACAGGAAGCAGAAACACAAGTCATTTCAGCTATTCTTGGATCTTTGGAATGACCTGTCTCCTATCACTTACTGCCTTTGGCTGTGACAACCTTTTTTGAAATAGGTATATAGCTAATTCAATTAACGTTGTCGCTGAAAAAAGCCTAAACTCTAAAGCTTTGAGAGTGGAATCTTTTTTTTTTTTCCCCCACAGTGACATCACAATATATACAACAACTTTTTTGAAAGACATGTTTCGGCATGCTTATGCCATCATCAGTTTAATAGAAAGAGTGAATTACAAGTGATGTTATTATTATTGAAGTGATGTACTTGTTTATTAAGGTTAGGCTTATTCTTACTTATATGTAGGGCTTCTTTAAGTTTATCATCCGGTTTTCACAATGATTTGAATCAACTTTCAGATACTCTCAAGCATAATTCTTTTCCTTCATACATCATTGACAAAACTTTTAAGCAGTATCTTAATAAGTCTTCTGTTCAAAGCCACAACG
>JAAAQI020156009.1:0-10233 GCA_011800005.2 Stichodactyla mertensii | reverse complement strand
GCTTGAACCCACGACCTCCCGCACGAAAGACCGATGCTCTACCAACTGAGCTAATCGGGTGGCGGATGAATTTAAGGTGACCCTTCTGCCTGAGCTAACTCTTGAATTTGGTGTACCCTGAGAAAACGAAAAACTTGTCCCTATCACGGATGACCCTACCTTGATGTTAACGGGTCTTAAAGGCCTATACGCACTAAGGGTTTTTCTCCGATAGCAGGCTCCAGGGTCGTTTTGCTTCTTCGTGTGTGCCAAAGATTTCATGTAAAAAGGTTGTGGCGGCAGCAGAATTTTGTCCCCGGCTCACGCTCCCCTATATTAAACTGGTTAAATATCAGCGAGCATGACCTTAAAACTTTTATTGGTAAAAAATGCCTGAGTTTCAGAATGCCATGTAGTAAACTATTAGAAGCACACTCTCTTTGTGTGAAAAAGCTATGGTATCATCCCGACAGCTAACCTTAAATTTTGAAAATGTAATTACAAACGTAGCACTTTCTCTCCAGTTATTTTAAGACCCTGAGTGTTGGTACAGCCAGAGATTGAACCCACCTCCAAGCACAACAGACCGATGCTCAACCAACTGAGCAAGAGGGGAAATCAGTAGACATTACCTTTTCATGCTGACCCAAGATGTATCAAAAATACCCATGAGTCTTAGAACACCTTCAAGAATATCCCGGATGACGTCAGGAGGCATGCGCAGTGATCGTATTTCTGAGAGGGATTCGGGTTTGATGTTACCAACAGCGTCCTTGGCTTCTTGCACAAGTGGCTCGATTTCTGACAGTTCTATTTCAATGGCCTTCTTTCTTTTCTCCAATTTGAGGGATTCTTCGCCTTGTTTTTGCTTCAACGTCTCCATTTCACTCTTAGACTCGCTTGCTCGCTAGAACACGAGGGGGAAGATTTTTTGTTTGCCAATCACGCACTAAGTTTGCTAATCATGCAAGCACAGTATTTTTTTTTCATTTTAAATTATCTCTTTGCAGTAAAGTCAGTAGAAATGGAAAAAAAAAACCGGTTTGCAGGAGATAGAGGGGAGCGCTTATAAATCCTTTTTCAGGGGGCATGATTTCTAGGGATTGCAAAAAAGGGCTAAAGGGGGTTACATAAAACATTCCGGGTTATAAGGGAGTTTCAATGTAATCCTTTGTAAATAAAGAGGGGATAATCTTTTACGACAAAAAAGGAGGAACCCGCCTTTTTTGTTTCTCTTGCCTTACAAATCCCAGCGTCTCCTATCCACGATAAACAACAAACGATCTCCAAGAAGAGTTTACACTAAATGAGAAATATTTGGTAGACTGACTCTTGACAAATGCATTATAATACTCTAGTTATTTACCTGCATACTGGCCGTGATTTCTCTCAGTGCTGCATCGGCTTCTTCTTGTTTCTCTGCCAGTTTGACACTTTGTTCGCCCGCTTTTTGAGTCAGGTCAGCGACCAGGTTCTTAGCATCTGTAAGTTTAGCCACACCAGCCTACGAAAACAAGGGATATATTTGGAAACATAGTAAAAAGGTGCACGATGTGTCTCTCTAAACAAAACCTCTTATTATTGACAATGCTTATTTTACTTAACTAAACTTGTCCATAAAAGACCATAGCATGACGATAATGATGATGATGATGATGGTTAAGTGGAGGCAAGAGGGGCTGAGGATAGACGGATGAGTAAGGGTGTAGGAGGATAGAAGGGGGAGGGAGGGAGGAGGAGGAGGGGAGTAAGATGATAAGATGATGATGATGAAGTGGAGGCAAGAGGGGCAGGAGGATAGATGGATGAGGAAGGGTGTAGGAGGATAGAAGGGGGAGGGAGGGAGGGAGGGAGGGAGGAAGAGGGGAGTAAGATGATAAGATGATGATGGTTAAGTTGGAGAAAGAGTGGCAGGAGGATAGACGGACGAGAAGAGGTGAAGGAGAATAGAAGGGAGAGGACGAGTGCTAGGAGAATGGGAGTACAA
The DNA here is from genome assembly GCA_011800005.2 of Stichodactyla mertensii. NCBI lineage: Eukaryota > Metazoa > Cnidaria > Anthozoa > Actiniaria > Stichodactylidae > Stichodactyla > Stichodactyla mertensii. The sequence goes on along the minus strand of JAAAQI020156009.1, from coordinate 8,267 downwards.
GAGTAGTAAAATGAGGAGGAGAGTACAAGCAGGAGAAAAAGGGCATGTGGTACGAGGAGAGTATGAAGATAGAATGGTAGTGAGAGAAGAAAGGGAACAGAAGAACGAGATACCAACCTGCAAGTGTTGCTGTCGTTTCACTACACCATCTCTTTTACCGGTAAAGATAGCCTTGTAGTTCTTGACGAAAGTCATATAACGACGAGGAGCAGCGTCCTTCTCACTGCACATCTCGTGGATAGCCAGGAAGCTCTTGACCAAGTCTTCATCCTTGAATTTGCTTCCTTTGCTGCCTTTTGCTTGTTCTTCGTCACGAGATGATAACCCTTCGTTCACGAGCAGCATTCGGGGTACTGGTAAAAATAGAAGCAACGCACATTAACGTAACAACTAGAAACTGCCATTCATCGCTGGGTCGCAGGTTTAATCCCTGGACCTGCTATCTCATGTGCAGAGTAGAGTTGTTTGTTGGTTCTTTCCTGCGCTTCGAGGGTTTTTCTCCAGGTTGTCTGGTTTTCTCCCTCCACAAAAAATCAACTTCTAAATTCCAATTCGACCTTTGACATTCACCTTTGATTGGAGCCTAGCTCTGTAGTGAATAATCCACGTTGTTTGTTAGTTCTCTCCTGTGCTTTGAGGGTTTTTCCTCCGGATTCTCCGGCTTTTCAACTTCTAAATTCCGATTCGATCTCTGGGCATTAACCTTAGATTGGAGTCCAGCTCTGTAGTGAATCACCCACGTTTGTTGGTTTTCTTTTTCCGAGTTCTCCAAATTTTCCTCCCTCCGCAAAAATCAACTTCCAAATTCCAATTCGATTTTTGGGCATTCACCTTAGATTGGAGCCTAGCTCTGCAGTGGATGAGACCCACGTTGTTTTATAACAACGAAAAGCATTATAAAAAACAAGGTTTCTGTTGCTGAAGACACGTGTTCAAGAACTCGAATGATGCGCACTTACTTTGTAACATGCTTTCTTGGCTCCATCTCTCCATCCACTGGAAGGCGCACGTCTTGTAGAATGCAGGGTTAGACTCGCAATGCGCCTTGAAACTTGGTGACGAAGAATCCATGATCAGAACAATATGAAGGTTGACAGAAACACGGGAAGCGAAGTAAGATATCAAGTTACCACGGAAACCATCCTGGGACGCTTGGTCCCTGAGGGGGGAGAGGAGGGGTTCTATTTCTTCAGGTGTGTAAAGGCCAGGGATTTCACCAGCGCTGAGTAGACTGTTGATTAGTTCTAACATGGCTGGGTCTACTAGATGATGATCTTCCAGTAGAAGGGCCATCTGTTCTCCCTCGATACCTGCTTTCTGCATGACCTGAAAAATAAGACAAGACTTTGAAATCGAAATCAAGATTTGTTTTTCATGGCTTTCCATTGTTTTCGTGTAAATAATCTAAATACAACGTGTAGTTAGGGTAACAGTAAAGCATGCTAAAGCTACAGCACGGCTACGGATTTGTTTTAGAGTTTTTTTATTTATACCAAATCTGCTTTAAGGAACTGCTCATAAAGTAAAGGGTAGTGGGCTGGTAAAAGAAATTTAAAATAAATTCTATGAAGGTAGTTATTTAAGTGGCCCACCCCTTAAACACTCAGACTGGCACAAAAATTGATAACCACTTTTGACTAGTGCTCATTTTCTCTTGACCCACCCTTATTTACAGGCTGACTTTACTCATCTCCTTTTCACCCCCCGACCCTTACTTTATGGCCAGTCCCTAAGCTATTTGTTTACTTACGATCTTAAGGTCGTTCTTAAACTGCTTCAGTCCGTATGACCGCGAGACTTTTGGAGTCACCACCTCGATGTTGTGCATGTGCGTTACTAGTGTAACCGCTGTCCTTCGGCCTACACCACTTCGTCCAGCCAGTAAAAGAGAGCCTCCTGGTAATGTCATCGTACGATCAACACGAGCAATGTTGTCCAGTACTTCTTTGAACATCAAAATCTCTAGCTCACGGTTTTCTCGAGCTGTGGAGGAAAAGAATTCATTATTTGGAAGCCATTTTGTTGGAGCAGTTGGTTAGGAATCAGTCTACTGTTGTGCGGTTAGTCGTGGGTTTAATGCGCTAGTCAACTGAAATCCCCACCCCACCCACCCCACCCCCGACCCCGGGGCTGGGCGGGGAATTTAACATTCAGGTAGTGTTAAATTTAGCACTTTTCACCGGTCCCCGGAGAAAGATTTGCTGTTAAAATTGTTGAAGGTGCTGTTAAAATTATTGAAACTGTTAAAGTACGCGTTAAATTTCCATTCACGCTGTTAAATGCGTGTTAAATTGTCAGTCGCGCCGTGTTAATTCCGCGGCATGTCCTGGGGGACGTGGAACGGGGTTTTCAACTGACTAGTGTATAGCCCGAAAGACCAATATTCAGTGTCTTAAAGTAACCGAGCAGAAGCTGCTGCCTTATTCCAATCTGAGAATGTTTTGACCTTCATATGGCTCCGATGATAGCATAAATGGCGGTCATATCTCGTACACTAGCAACTAGAGGCGGTCATAGAGGGCCAGAAGTTGTAATTATCAGTCTAAGACGATCAGTCATAGCATATATATTCCCTCTTATAAGTTGAGTTATATTCATTTATTTAGTCGTTCATCCATCCGTTTTTTCTTTTTTTTTATTCCCAATCTCAGTTTCATTATTAATTATTCATGAGGGTAACAACCAATCCTAATTGCACCCCGTGCCATACTTTGAAACCCCAACAAAAATGACTCCATCCATTTTAAAGTCCTAATACTTTGAAATATTTCAAAGTTACTACTAGGACTTTAGAAGATAAACAAGCATAACAAAGACAACCATGCATGAAATAATTAACGAGTAAAAAAGAAAGGTCTCTCCTTATTGTGAGGAAACAACAGCAACTGACAACAGACGTGTCAGTTTTACATGATATTTTTTGGAGGACTTTTACGGACTGCTATTACGGCGCATATTGCTGCCATGCAGTTTACAATCATGAGTAATGTAACTAATGACCAGACTGTTGAACCAGGAGACAATCCCCTACTCTTATGTGAATAGCTCAACAGGTTCTTCAATGTCCCCCATTAACAGGTTAAGGAAGGGATGGGAGATAGGGCCTACGGTTTGTGACTCTTTATCCAAGAAGACCTGAAGGTCAAACCATTTGTGCAGATGTAATTACAAAGGCAGCACCTTCTCCTCAGTTATTTTAAGACCGAGTGTTGGTCCGGCCAGGGCTTGAACCCACGACCTCCCGCACAACAGACCAAATGCTCCACCAACTGAGCTAACCGGGGCGTTATTAGAAGCCGTTTCAAAACCTTGTCACCGTATTCTTTTTGGATTTCAAAGTCCTCGTGAAAAAAAGCAATGCAGAACACAGCAACTCGAATTTGAAACATTACTTCATATGCTATCAAACCGTATTTAGCAGGAAAACATACCATAAGTCTTGATTCCTTTAGCTATAACTTGCTTAAAGTCATTTGGTTCCAGTTTCCCCAGTTTTCGTCCATACCATGGTAAAGGACCCCCAATAGTTGAGGCACTTCCTTCAGCCTTGTCAGGCTCTCCAGCAGTTGCAGCCATATGTGCACCCCAAGTAACAAAGTAAGTTGATTCTAATCGATCAAACGAGGCGGACCAATCAGAACGGAGTTGAGAAGCCAGTATGCTAAAGCAAAGGAAAGGAAATGATTAGAATAGAATATACTGTGTGGTGTCAGTGGAAAAGCTAACTGGAAAATACATTATAAAAAAGAAAACTTGAGGAAGGTTGGGGTGTACTGTTAATGCGTTTCCTCTCACAGCTGTGGTCGTGGGTTCACACTCAGATTGATTCTCTTCTGTGCTTCAAGGGTTTCCTCTGGGTTCTCCGGTTTTTCCTCCCCGCAAAAACAAACTTCTAAATTCCAATTTGATCTTGGAAAAGGGGCTACAATTTCACTAGCTCAAAGGTATTAGGTTTTACCCTCCTAAAGGTACCTCGCAAAGGAGGCTAGTGCTCTCACCACTGGCGCCATCCAAGCTTCCCAAACTTATATGAAAAAACCCAAGACAATGCTGTAACTAGCATACCTGTCAAACCTGTCCACGCCCTTTTTACCAACCAGTCTGTCTCGGAACAAGCGTCTGGCCTCATAGGCGCAAACCTCAAGTAACTGATTGGCTGAGGTGTCCTCCAAGCCTACTTCATACCGGAGCAGGCCTAGTACCCAGTTAGTTATGTCACGTGGGGTGAACAGATAATGCGAGTAGTCGTCCACGGTGAACTTGGCACGAACCTGGAGCAAAGAAACACACGTTATGATAAGATGATGTAAAATTTTATGTTTGAAAATAAACAAAAAGAGTGTTCAGGAAATTCAAATTTAACTTTTAATGCAAAACAAACTACGAGAAAAGATGAAATATTCCTCAAGTTGGACAGACAGACAGACCTTTTTGAAAGAAAAACGCGAAACTCTGAAGGGAATCTCGGGAAGACCTCGAAAGATGAGCATCTCAAGGGAAATTTAAATAAATTACAACACTCTTGATATTCTCATGAATCCCAAAGAAGTTTTCCCAAACCTCTACCCGTGCATTCCGTATTATCGATAGCAATCAAAGGGAGTCTAAGAGTTGAATAGAACAGGTTTCGCATGACCATGAAAAGCTCACGGCACGAACACAGTCGTGACACGCTCAAGGCACGGCAAGGCACGACAAAATTCTAGAAAACATTACGGACGCGGCAAGATAATACGCTTACGGCACCGCAAGCTTTTCACAGTCATACAGTCACCTCCACTTCCTTCAGTCTTTGGTCCTTAAGTAAAGCATTCACTTCTGTTTACCTGTTCGTATACAGACACCATGGTACCAGCTAAGGTTTGTATGTTTCTGATAGATCCCCACACAGGATGAGAACTTAGGGTTTTGTTCAGTACGGGATATAAGTAAGCACCGTATATGGCCTGTAGCTGATTACGATCAGGATATCTGCAATAACAAGATAACAGTTATTATTACATGGTTAATTCGATTTGCGGTCCGCAACGTACGGACCACCAACCTTATATTTGTATTCGTCTTGCCATATAACAGACATCTTATTAGCCTCGCTTGCTTGGTCCGTACGTAAGTTATGGTACCTGTTGTTTTCCCCCCACTTCTTAATAGCCTCCGCGCTATGCGCTTGGTCCATAAGGCAGTGGGAAAAGCTCGGTCTATGACTTACGCTACGGCCCTCGCACTCGGTTATTAAGAGGTATATATCCGCAGCTAACTTACCCAATGGCGCAGACACGAACTATGGACGTGAATCTGGTGGTTATGGCATGCCTGCCCATTCCTGTACCAGCTGTCATTGAAGCCACCACTTGAACACCCTCTAGTCCTACCCACTCTAGATTATCGTCATAGAAACCTTTATACGTTATCACCTGCATCAACAGCATTAGGATGAATGATTAATTACAAACGCTGATTCATATGGACAGTTTTTCCTTGCGCCAGAAATGCTATATTGTGAACTCGTTTTTTGGGCTTCAGTTTTCAGCGCATCTACTTGCGCCTCCCCCCTCAACTCTACGCGTTAGTATGCGCCTTTAATCATTTTTTGCAAACAAGGTGTATTTCGGTGTAGCTGGAATGAAGTCCCGAGATGTTAAAGGCAGGTGCGCTCTAAAGACCTTTCTCACACAGCAACCATATTTATTCCGATAAAAATAAAACCTTTGTTTAAGCTCGGATAAACTCGTTTTGAACTGCATGAATACGAGGCTTGCCGGGCAAAAACGTATTGTTTCAGTCAACATGGCCGCCGCGTGAAAAAGAATTCAAATGATTGTATTTGCTTTTGATCACCTGTTGCAAGAAAGCAATGAGCTGGCTAGTCCCCCACTTATCAGGTTTGGGCAGATTAAGGTCCTTCAGGTAGAGTACAAGTCGTTCACAATCTTTTGGTCTATAGACACGGCCAGTATTGGTGCTAATCACCATGCACATCTGCTGGAGCTTCTGCAGCACGTGTTTAGGGGAGGACTGCGCACTACAGTGGATGACAGCCACCTGAGTTGACCGTAACTGCTCGAAGCAGTACCGCAATAACAACCTGAAAAACATTACAACATCAAAAGTTGGTTTGAAAAATCTTATACCAATTACATATGAAATAACATTGGGCTTGATACTACTTTCATAGTTTGGAGGAAGGGAACTTAAGGTAATTTTTTATTTTTTACTTTTTTTCCAAAAAAGAAATTATGGGGGAAAACTCGAAAGTGTCAATTATGGGAGGGGTTTGATGCTTGTTTTTGAAAACATTTGCATTGACATTAAATCCTTTGAATGAGATAAAGTAATCTTACTCTTTCCCACAGCCTTCAGGTCCCACCAGTAGAAATGACTGCCGATTATCGTTCTGTAGCCATGGAGTGAACAGGTCTAGACCTCGTTTGATGTCAGCTGTCTTGATGACGGGAAGATTGTTGTTCTGCCCTGTCAAATCTTCTACCGATAGAGAATCAGGGACCTGGAAACCACAATTAATTACGTCACACAAATAAGTTATGTCACACATGACAACCAAACTGCTAATGATCATGTCACGTGACAACATGCTCATTGTTGGGCTAATAATTATATTCTGCTGATAGTCAAGGCATGCAGACACTAAAGAAAAACGTCTGCGCATGCTCGTAGCCTGTATGCAAATTAGCTAAAACGTCTTCATACTATAGTAAAAATATGCAAATTTTACTTTCACTCGTGCTTTACAACTGGACTTCACAAAATGCCAAAACTTAAGGTCAGTTCTTAAAACTTAAGGCTAATTCTTACATATGTTCTTTATTTATATGATATCTTGGTCCCACAAAAGTATACCACCGAAATGTTTTGTATACTCGGAGAAAATGAACATTTCTTTTCACACTGAAACTCTCTTGAATTTTTGCAAACGTTGGTAAAATTTACGCTGGCGCAAACGTTTTTCTCTGGTGTCAGGCACGCAACAATAACTGTACCAAACCACAATGAATCGATAATAACTGAATAGACCTTAGTTCCGGCTGTGACGTAATGTTTTCCTAATTCAGACAAAGTGTCATCCTCTTGGGAATAAAACTCTGAGGTACATCCATATTAATGTATCTTCTCAAGCAATACCTACCATTAATCAAAGAAATAAAACCCAAGGGAATGACAAGTGGTCTGAAATGGGAAAGCATTACCCAAGCCGAAAAGGTCCGTATCAGACACTGATCACAACCAGTTTTTGCTTGCTTAATGCAACTTCAAACTACTAAAACTATGCTGATAATGGGTACTTTTGCTTATTATTGAAGTCTAATAACTACATTCTTGAGGTCTACTCAAGCTAACAAATCATCACAGTACTCTATATCGCTATACGACCAAGTGCCTACCTCAAGTTCATAGGACATCAAGCGTCCTTTGTCTGGGTCATAATATGTGTCTAGTGGTCTTTTTGTGTCCGGTGGCATCTCGTGCGTCCAGTGAAACACCTGAAAGCGTACTTATTGTTATCTAGTGAAAGGGTGAATTTCTAGCTTCTTAGGACAGGATGAAACATGAGAGTCACAAGTTCAAAGTTTTAGTGAATTCACAAATAACTGCAACACAAAAACAACAACGACATCAACCACCAACATCTACATCAACATCATCATCATCACCAAAATAAGCAACCACCAACATCTACATCATCATCATCATCACCAAAATAAACATCAACCACCAACATCTACATCAACATCATCACCATCATCATCACCAAAATAAACAACCACCAACATCTACATCAACATCATCATCATCATCACCAAAATAAACAACCACCAACATCTACATCAACATCATCACCATCATCATCACCAAAATAAACATCAACCACCAACATCTTCATCAACATCATCACCATCATCATCACCAAAATAAACAACCACCAACATCTACATCAACATCATCATCATCATCATCATCACCAAAATAAACAACTACCAACATCTACATCAACATCATCATCATCATCATCATCATCATCACCAAAATAAACATCAACCACCACCATCTTCATCAACATCATCACCATCATCATCACCAAAATAAACATCAACCACCAACATCTACATCATCATCATCATCATCATCATCACCAAAACAAACATCAACTACCAACATCTACATCAACATCATCATCATCATCACCAAAATAAACAACCACCAACATCTACATCATCATCATCATCATCACCAAAATAAACATCAACCAC
>JAAAQI020156008.1:0-25410 GCA_011800005.2 Stichodactyla mertensii | reverse complement strand
GGTATTGGCCTCCCGAAATATTGTAGTAAAATTTCAAGACTTTCACTATGGTGTACTGAATTCTTCTACTATTTAATATTATTTTTTGCGTTTTCTTGTTGTTTTGGTACCGGTCGTCCAATACTACTTCTTTTCGAAGGCATTGTAACATAACTGCTCAGGTAAAACTGATAAACTGAATTCGCAATTTGCATAAGAACACGACACATATCGGGCTAAAGTGCACGTGCCTTCTAGCGCATTCTGAGTACGTGAGTAAACTAGACAAAAATGAAAGTTAGGGTACGTACCCAGGCATAATAGGCTTACCTTACCTTGAAAATAGGCGCTTGTTTAGCGCATGTGGCTACTGCAAGCAGAAATGTAAATAAATATGAAAATAATGTGCAGGGCATGTTAGCGAAAGAGAGAGAGAGGGAAAAAAGAAAGCATGGATGGTTTTAAATGCACGACAGCGTAGGGGAAGTGCGATTTGTAATCTCAAGTTTGACTTTAGAGAAAATTGCATGACACGAAGTTCAATTACCACTAGGTTGAAGATTAATGATGATGTACGGTATTTCGCAAACAAGAAATGGAGCAACTGTTGAACAAGAACATTAATAACAAAAAAGGGAAAAATGAATAGTTTTAAAATGAATTTGACAATGGTTGGCATTATAGTATTTTTGTTGTTATAGAAGAACATTAAGTGTGCTTTCATTATATCCGTGAAATACTTTGTAAAAAATTGAACAAAATCGTACTAATTAGTTAGAGCTAGTCTTTGGTCAATAAAAAACTTTGCACAATATATTTTGTCAGCAAATTGTTTCACGGATATAATAGGAGCAGTCTAATATATTGTAACAATATTGTAACAAGTTTGATTGGAAAAATTGTGTGCCAATTTGATAATCCATGGCACTGAAGTCTTGAAGGGACTTTGATTTATTATAGAACATGAACTGAATATAAGAAAAACGAATAACATATAACTTGTTTAACAAGTTTAACAATGTTAATACAAGTTTGTATTAAAAAAGTGTGTAATGTATGCACTATTATTAGGTACACAGTGACAATAGAGTGTCTCCGGTTTTAAGAAGTATAAGGGACGGTTAATTTGTTAATTTCTGGGGAGGGGGGTTGTGAGAAAATGGGGGGCAACTCGGCAGCTTGTAACCTCGTGACCTCGTGTGTCTCTCGTTTCTTTCATATATATTCGGTTTGCTTTCGTTTTGCTATTATTGCCGAACAGCTGCCGGACGATACCCTAAACGATCCCGAATGATAAGATCCGACGAAATCCACTGACGTCTTGAAAACGTAGTCTGAGCTTGGTATGAGCTGTTGGCGTTTTCCCAGAGGACAAGGAAGGATATCCTTTCTTGCTTTTGCATAAAATTTGAAGACTTTTATTTATCACAGCTTTCAATTTCTACTTCAAAACAGGAAATGTGCTGTTTTGACTATGCCGTACTACGCACATCTAAACGTCGACTCGGAGAGGTCAGTGACGGTCATTCCTGAAAAAAACAAAAACTATTATTTCCACATATTCTTAACGGTTGCTAATACTTCCCGTCAGCTAGCTGGTTTTGTTGTTGTTGTTGTTGTTGTTGTTGTTTTTCCGTTCAGTGAAAAACACGTGATAGGAGAATCGTAATCTCGACGAACAAAATGAACCATAGACACTGGTTGCTAAGGTAACCCTTGGTAGAGTTGGTGAAGTGGAATGAAAGAGGACGAACTCATGTTTTCGTAATCTTCACCTTCCTATTAGAGTGAAATGTCATTTTATCACCACAAGCAAGCAAGCTCTGCATTGTTTTCTGGGATACCTGTGGTAAAAATGATTAGAAAAAGCTTTAGACTAAATAAAAGTTGAACTTAATTTTGAAGTATGATTTCTCAAGATAAATAAATATTTCACGTATAAATTTGCCACTGAGAAGCTCAATTTCGAACACACTTTTCATCAAATAGCACATCAAAACACTCTATTGTTTCAACGCTAAGGATCATGGTCCGTGGGAGGGGGACAAAACAGTAACAACTCAAAGAAAAGCGGTAACAGTCACCAAATACGGTAAATATTGTATATTAAACATCAGTTCATCTTAGATTTGGAAACCAGACAATTTGAGAGTAAACTTTTTCAGCACAGCGAATTCGGGTCAAATTTCTATTGTTGCGGGGATGATGCTATTCCCCCAGTCAAACTTTTTTTTTTTTTTGGTTGCAGTTGTTGATATAAGCCGTGACGTCATAATGAAATAGAGTAATTCATGCATTATTCTTTCTTGCTTTAGATTTAGAGGGAACCGCATTTTCTTTAATAGAACTAATGCGGAACTGGACGGAGAAAAAAACAGAGAGAACGTCAAAACATCACGTCCAAGGTTTTATAAATATTATAATGGCGAGTCCAATGTCATCTTGTTAATAATAGTAAGGCGTTTATGCAACGGCGTTTCTCCGCATTTAACGCAAGATATAGATTTCTAGTATGAATGAAAGTTAAGTGAATAACGCAAATAACACGCACGTTTTACAACATTATACAATAAAACTAAGTATTTGTAAAATACAAATTTCCAACACGCGTTCTGATTGGCGGGCTGCTATGTTTACATGAGACCAATATCACTCGGCTTGCTTCTCTTTATTTTACAAAACAAATATAAAATGTTTTTTCCGTGTGATATCGGTCTAATATCACACTCGAGATAGTTTGGCTCGAACTCTGTGTAAGCTCGCCTCGGCTTGGTTTTACACAACAGCTCTCGACTTCTCCTTCTCCCAAACTTCCCTTGTGTGATATTAGACCGATATCACAGGCGGAAAAACGTCTTATATGGTATTTGTTAAATAGTTTCTGAAAGCTTAAACAAAGTTTGTGATGAAATCTTTGAATTACGCAGTGAAATTTGACCGAACTTCATTAAAAAAGTTACAGTGCATTTCACATAACGTTTGACAAGTGGGTTTTTCCGAAGTTCGATTTAAGTCGTTCTTTGGAAGTTCACAACAAACTTCGTTGGCGAAAGCGTTCGAACTTACTTCCCACGCAAGTTCGGTAATTCGTCACGATTTTTTTAATGACTGAGTTGCTCCAAAAAATTGGACAGTGTTTTGCCTAACGATGGCTTCAAGGAGAAAAAAATAGTGCAAGCAAAAATGACTGAATATCTAACGAATTATCGAATTTACGCGGGAAGTAAGCATGGTTCGAAGTTCGCCAACGAAGTTCGTTGTAAACTCCCAAAGCGGTAGGCGACTTGAACTCCATCGAAACTCACCTGTAAAACGTTATGTGAAACGCACTGTAATGGACACGTAGAATGGTACGCTGAAAAAGGGTGTCTCAGATTTTTATATCTGTTCTACATTTTTCGCTATGATTACGTGTCAAAATCAGGCGATCCACTTCGAAGTGATTTTCCTAATAAAACGGTTATAACTTAGGATTTTGAAAATCGGAGACACCCTCTTTAAATCAAAAGTCATTTTATAAGCTCTGCAAATTTTATGAAACTTCATCAAAATCCTAGTGACATATAACTTTTCAAACTTATACATGTTTTGGCGACAAGAGACAATCGAGAAAAACGCGCAAATATCCTTGGAGTGGGAAGCTCAGTGCAAAGAGCCATGATGGTGTTGACCAAAACACCTGAATTCTTATATTTTGTTATCACTTGTCGTGTGCTTTTGTCCCGGTAAACCGCGTTGAAGCATTTTTACGATAACGTAGGACACCGTTGCTTGCTCACAAAAGAATTTTAACCAGCTTCTTCGGTCGCAACATCGTCTTTTATAAGTTTTTTCGTGCTTATACAAACTGAGTACTCTCTGTGTACTCTGTGTACTTCGTACTCTCCTGGTTCTTAAATTCTTCTGGCTACTGAATCTTCTATTCACATTACGATCCAAAGTAGCCAATGACAGATATAAATGGGTAGCATTTGGTCAAGTTTCATTTTCTCAAAATTTTCGCCGTCAGACACCCCAAAATTTGAAAAACGTCTTAGAAAACTGATGTAAAGATAATATATATCAAATTAATGAGATTTTTCTGCAAAAATTTCTCCTTTATAATTTTTTGATTAATTTAATGAGAGACTAATTTGTTTACAGTGACTGCACACCGCACTGATATAGGTATATAGTTCTTGGGTGGAAAATCCACGTCTGGAGCTCGATACAAACTGTCACCAGTAAAAAATTGCCCTAAAAATGACCATAATTGTTCATTTGATTAAGTGTCAGCGACAAATATCAGGTTGCTAGGTTAACGAGACAGCATCGATGGCCCTTATCATACTGAGTAGATTGTGTCAATTCAAAGTGGTTAAAAAAACACTCCTAATTGTCTTGGATTTGAATAAGATTGCTAATAGATTGACGTAAGTGGAGTATTGTTAAGTGATAATGACCTAAAGCTTTGGAAAAAATATACTGAAACAGCTGAAGACGATTATCATGAAAAGTGCATTACTTGTGATAGATAGGCGATAACCTTCGCTTCTCTTAATAAATAAACAGCAAAAAGACTAGAAAGGACTTTTCTATTATTTAAAAACTATTTTCTGCGTATAGAACAAACAGACATGCAATTGTTCGTGGTATGCTCAGTTTTCTTTCTTTTAATTTGCTCTTTTAATACCAAACACGCAGCCCTAATCACGTTCCGGTTATGTCTATCGTTCATCGACCTCTTTCATCTTCTCTCTGAAAACTGCGCTATTGTTTCTGATATTTTGAAGAAAGAATAAGGGCAAGAACCGGGAGTTTTAGGCAATTGTTTCCAATAGAAGTGCCTTTGGATGGTTAAATGCTTGTTTCTAGGCGATGTCCAGGGAGCTTAAGAATTGCTTTCAAAATAAGGTATGACACAGAAAGCCACTCTTTTGACTATTCAACGTCATTCAATTAAAGTTTAATTAGAGCTGTTTTTCGGGTATTATTTTGTTTTTCTTTGAATTTCAGATATCAGACGGTGTCGAACTTGATCGTTTGATTTGGCTGGGAAAATAAACCACACACCATGCTGATCAATTTAGCAAGATCATGATTTTTAAAACCTTCAAAAGAAATCGTGATCAAACACAAATTTGATACAATGCCGTTTAAAACTGAAAATAATAAAGGAAGGAAGGAAGAAAACAGGAAAAAAAGAAACAAAGAGTATATGATAATAAGAACGAGTAAAAAGAGAGCAAAAAGTAGTTAAAAGAAAGAAAGTCTGAGAAGGAGCGAAAACTTAAGCAATTTCAATATATGTACATATATGCCAAATAAATATTAGAAATTATGGTTGGGCCTGGCTAAGATTTTCATCCAATAGCTTTGATGGCAAACTGATAGAAAAAATGTCAGTGAAACCATCCATTTCTTCTAATATTTATTTGATATACACCTATTTAAAAAAAAAAAAAAAAAAAAAAGCCTGTCAAAGTCAAAAGCAACAAGCGACAAGACCGAGACCAAATGCAAACGTCTGTGGTCAGGATGTTAGATAAGTTTTCGGCAGCCTGCCATTGTAAAAGACTAAAATGACCGCATCTAAATGGATGAATTAGTGAATTACTACCTTGCTGACTTGGCTTGTTGTTTTTGGCTGTGACAACGCCAGTTTTTTGAAATAGGTGTATATGTATATATATATCAATTACAAGCGGACAGAACTTTTGCAAAAGGCTGTGTATGGAATGAACCATATTACCCTCTTTTTCATTTGTTCACAAACTGATTTAATTCAATTTCCAATTTCCCCTCTGAAAAAAATCAATCAGATCAACAAAGTAAGGGGGTTTTATTGTGCTTTGCTGGTTACAGAGATCATTCAATCCTTGGTTGTTTTACTTCACAAACGAACTGATAGTTCTGTTTTCTTCCATGCACACCTAGATGCCTAGTAGTCGTGACAAATCCTACTTCACAACACCCCCCCCCCCCCACCCCCGGGAGGAACTCACATATATTAGGGGGCGGGGGTTCTCGTCGAAAAATTTGAAAATGACCCCTACAAGGTACCGGATTTTCGTCCTGGTAGTCATGACAACAAATAATTTTTACCCGCCACCGGTAAAATAGCTACTAAACAAAACTTTCTAAAATTTAAAAGTGACATGAGAAAGACATGAGAAAGACATAAAAATAGCTTGAAAACGTTTAAAAAGCCTTCTACGTCTTGAAAAGAGCTTTATTTAGCAGCAAATGTCCTAAAAGGTACCAGTTTACTCGTTTAGAGATCATTTCTGATCTACATCACCCAAAGAGGTACCAAACTACCAATTTTAGCCCCTAAAATTAAGGTACTGAGCACCCTCCCACGACAAGACGCTGTCTAAGCCCACTTGCCTATGTAGCCTTCTTTCTGGCTGATTTATATATGCAGGACTTGGTTTTTATATGATCATTATCATGGTATTTATTTCTAACTAAATTAAAAAAAAGTCAACAGTCAACAGTTCAACCTGATGTGTGTGCTAGTATGATTCAAATTTCGCCTTGGTAGCTGGTGCGCACCACCTCAGATAAACACTAACCAAATTGTCTACCGTTCAAACAAAGAAATTTAAAAAAAAAAACAAGCCAAAAGAATCCCATGCGCCGATATCAGTCCCTCGAGCAAAATTCCCCGTCGCGATGATATTGTTCAAAGACAAATAAACTATCTTATTCATGGGTGCAGTTTTACTTGTTCTAAACAGACAAAAAATAACACACATATATATATGCAAATACATGGTACGAGCATTGAAAAATATTGAAACAATTCCCGTATAAATAGATGTTAGAAATCTATCATTCCACCGAGTCCACGCAGTTTTTCTAAAGCTAGAGCTGGCTGCATGTGCACAGATAGAACTGGGGATTTTTCAGTTCTCAAGATTTTGTAAAGCTTGCGAACTCTAGTCAACGACACACAGTAAGTTTAAAGCTTCTTAATTGTGTTTTCTTATTTGTACTTGCACTGAATACGAACTTATTAGGGCCAGCTGACGTGAACAATTTGACAATTTGGGGATTCACACCGAAAAATATGCCTAAAAAAATGAGCAAACAATTTCAACGTAATTCTACTTTCGTTTCAAAGGGGAATAGCGTTGCCCGCTAGAAGTTTCATAAAAGTGTTTCATTGATAATAGTCCACTCCCTTCTTCTGTTGTCACTCTTTTCTCTTATGACTTGTTCGCAGTCTACTCGCAAACGGTTTAAGTAACAAAAAAAGGCAAAGAAATGTCATTCGTTTCGAGCCACCAAGCGTGATTTGGCACGAAGCCTCGCCTTCGTGCATCTATTTTGAGAACTGGGTTATTGAATCATTTTAGTTTATTTATTAACTTATATATGTTATCGCATGTTTTTTAGTTGAAACATCGCCAGTACGAATGATATACTACGCCAGTCTTAAAATATTATTTTATCGTATTTTATTCTAAAAAGAGGAAGACGAAGACGAAGACGAAGTTTTGTTGTTGATACTAAATTTTCCATAGGAAATAAAATATGGCGGACAAAGCTGACATTTTAAGTTAAAAGTTAAGAAAAAGAGAGTTTCGAAAGGACTTTGCTGAGGGATAATCCAGCCGCTGTTCTGTATTTAGTATTGATAAGAAAAGTAAGCTTTCTTGACATAACTGTAAAGAAAATGCTCTTCTCAAAACCTCCAGAACGCATGCATTTGAAATTAAGCATTAATGTTAAAAATTTAGAGGGATTAGTCACGTTTTTCATTATTTCATTTTCTTCAATTTCAGTAATCCTTTTTTAGAAATTTGAATCGATATCAAATTATAACTAAAGAAATTTTATTTTATCTTATCTTATCTTATGTTTCTAGATTAGCATCAAAAATAAAAACAAAAAACTGATAATAAAGAGAGAGAGGACAACAAGTAACAACAAAAAACACAGTGCAGAATAAAAAAATAGAAAAATAAATAGAAATAAACATAAAACTCTAAGATGGTTAGGATAGGGTGCATTCAGTTATCTTAGTTCGCGTCTGCCAGTTCCCTTCGTATGGTTAATTTTTCTCTGGAAAAATTAGCTAAATTTTTCAAACAATAATTTTGTACTCCTAAAGATATTGTCAAAGTCCACATTTCATTAAATCCGCCATATATACAGACATGTATTGAAGTATTCATTCAAAACAAATACTTATTAGTAATTGAACTCGGGAAAAATATAGTTAGAAATCCGCTAATCAATTGATGAAAATAATTTAATATAAGCTATCGATTTAGTTTTCGTTTTAGTATTAAAAAAAAGCAAGAAAGCAATAAACTGCCTTTTTATGAGACTATTGTGAAACTGCTTTTTCTATCAATAGGATGAAATCAAGAACGAAAGAAAAACGAAGGAATGGACGGATGAATGGGCGAAAGAAATTTTTTTTTTTTTCGCAGAAGAAAAGCAGTGTGATTGGTTCTTTAATTCATCAAATCTTGTGACAAG
The DNA here is from genome assembly GCA_011800005.2 of Stichodactyla mertensii. NCBI lineage: Eukaryota > Metazoa > Cnidaria > Anthozoa > Actiniaria > Stichodactylidae > Stichodactyla > Stichodactyla mertensii. The sequence goes on along the minus strand of JAAAQI020156008.1, from coordinate 16,956 downwards.
CGTAGAATCGTCGATCCCTAAAAATATACAGATGATAAGTACTTGGGGTCTTTTTCCCTAATCACAATAAAACGTCATTTAAACCAGTTTGTGGTCGTTTAAAAATGAAATGCGATCTTAATTTACCAACACAATCGCACTAGTAAAAGATACACTGATACTCATTAACAACCGTGATTTATGAGTGCGAAATGACCTGAGCTCTTAAAGCACTTTACACGAAAACTCTAAACAAGAAGAAGAAAAGAAAAGGAAGATCAGAGAGAATGATCCTTAAAGATCAAGTAAATCCGAGAAAAAGAACAATTTAGTGACGAAAGGAGATCAGTTTATAAGAACTATGGCGCCGTATGAGAACCAGTTATAAATAAACAAAGCATTAATACTGTATCAAAATTTCAAAAACACAGTTACAAAAGCTGGCTTGAATACGGAATTCTATCATTAGATTCGTTAACCGTCTCGCTGAACCTTCAGTTACTAACTATTGCATTTATTTATGAAACAAATAATTAAAAAGGAAAAAAAAGAGAGATAGGAAAGCGGGAAAAGAGGCAGTGGTGTGAAATGGCAAAATAAGCGGTTGCTAGGGAAAAAATTGTAAAATGTATGACCAAAGAAAGGGCGTTTGATAAATATGATGTTCACTTCTAAACACGAGACGGGCTTTTTTGATCTTGAACTTCTTGATTGACTTAGGAAAGTTAGGTTTTTTTTCCGATGCTTATGAAAAAGTAGAAGACCGCCGTTTTCCGGAATGGCTTTGTGGCATTAAGAAAGTCTAACCGTGTGAGTTTGGAGTAGATGGTCACCTGTGCGCGTATTGTTAATGATTCCGATGAATGGCAACGATGTTCTGTACGATGGATTTGCCCTTACAGGTTTCAAAAGACTTCAATAGGGATATCCAATTTTCAGACTCTAATCACCATCTGACTGCCTGATTGCAGTCGATCTTTTGAATTTAAAACCGAGAGCCTTTGTTTAACAACGTGCGGGCACAAGAGAACAAAAGACTTGATGTGTAAAAAACATTACTTTTGGAGTACATAGACTGGATATGAATAGCCGTTTTAGTAAGAGCATGATAATAAATACTCAAATAAAGCCAGTGGACTTTTTTATGGTGATTTATGGTGGGCTTTTTGACACGTTGTCGTCATGAAGGTGACCTTTTGGACTGAAGCAAGCGATACTTAGTGTGATTTGAAATCCAATGATTACGTATTGGGAAGACAAACAAGCGATAGATTTGACTTTATAGTTCAAATACAGAGGGAAACCTTACATGCAAACATAGATAAAGTTGATCTACACGCAAAAAGAAAAAAGAAAAGATACTCTAAAGTAAAGATATCTCTAACTAATCACTCATTTTCTTAAACTGAAAAGAAAACCCTGTTGTTGTTGTTGTTGTTGTTGTTTCTTTTTTTCTTTTTCTTTTTTTTTTTTTTTTTGGCACGTAGTTGTGAATGCAAATAAAAGTGTTTCCTCTTTCTTTATTTCTTTGTATAAATATTTTAATTATCCTTGTATTTCACAAAGTATTCATTGTATTTTCCCTCATGTTTCTTGATTTTGATACTTTCACACCTATTCTCTAGAAAAACATTTTCCAAGCTTATCTTTAGTCTATTTTGATGGACATTTCGAATTGCAAAAACTAAAAAATGGAAGAAGGCTTATTCAAATCACTAATTGAGCTCAGTTACAGCACACCTATTAGTCATTAAAATGTTTTAGAAGAATTATAAAATAGTTAAAACTGGAAAAAAATTTAAAATATGACCGCCATCATTCGGAGGATGTTCATATCGACTGCTTCCTAAAGTCAAAGGCAATTCGTCCCCACAAAACAAGATCTATGTAGAATCACCTTCAGGAAATCCTTGTCAATTAAAACCCAATTTCAATTGAAGTCTTTGATAAGGGTTTTATGCCTTTTGGTATCAAGATCTCCATCAGTAGGAACTATGCCAAGATAAAATCGCTTAAACAACTTAGATATATATTGGTCAGTTGTGATTTAGTGATTCCTATCTTTTGGCCCTACACAGGTTATTCTCGTTGGAATTCGTCTATTTGCTTAATACTACTTCCAATCCATTCTTTCGAAGTGTTTTACTTCTTGTTTTGAGCTTAAATCGCATGATATCAAACAATACTTTTTATGGCTTTACCTTCAGCCGTTAGCATTATTATTTACCAATTCTCACCGAGTGTTTTTCATGAGTATCTAGTATCATCGTATTTCAATAAAAACTGGAACTCTTAACATTTATAAAGTACAGTGTTCTGAAAGTCGTTTTCAACGCAAGGCCCGAGTGCTAAAGACTACATTAGAACTTCTCTCTCAGTCAGGTGCCTATCGTAGCACTTCCACTCAGTTCTTATCTCTAGAAACTGATCCCAGATAAACGTACCGAACAAAGAATATTTGATTGAGTTCTCTCGCCCTAAGAAGGGCGAAGAAATGCTTCACTTTTACAGACTCTTCTAAATCGATCTCATTGTTTCGGAATATACTTACTCATTCGGGCGGGTTTCAAAGGCTCTCGTACTCCTTAAGGTATAAACTCGCCAGAGCGATCTTCTTTCTTACCTCGAAAAGAGGCCACGAAAACGCGGACTTAATCCTCCTCAAAAACGTCTTCCTTTCTTGGTTAATTCTGGTAGGATTCCATTTTATTTTTCGAGGTTTTTGATAGTTTGTTGCGATCTAAAAACGACTAACGGAATAGAATTAAAAAAAGAATAAAAAAACTGAGTTAACGATTCACGATTCACGATTATTCAGGCGAATGGTTATCCAAAGTTAAAAACTTGAATTTTTTTAAGCAAAATTTTGGCTTTGAGTTAGTTTAGTGTTATCGACGACGAGAACGAACCGGGATAATGATAATAATAACATATCAATAATAGTAATAATAATTTGAATTCATGGACTGAAAATGAGCAACTAACAATATCAGTCATCAAATGCTACAACAGATATTTGGAAAAAATTATATCTAAATCAATGCTATAATTTCAATAAAATTTAAAAGGAATGCTATGAAAAATGTTTCGAAATCCAGTTGCCGTGTATCAACTAGGTGTTGAAGAGGAATTATTCACCTACTCTCTAGCGCCACCAGGAAAGATATTATTTCAATTCAACTTGGCCATTGTTTCACCGAGGTCAGTACTGGATATGTTCCCTTCGTCTAGGTCTGGTTCTACGGTAAGCCATTTTTTAACTCGTAGCTTGTGAACTGAACACCTGGTTAAAAGGGACCCTCTAGCCTAAATCTTAAATTTTGTTTACATAAGCTCATGGAAGAGCTTTATATGAGGAAGCACATCGGTCGATGTAGTCTTCAAAGGTTTCTTCGCTAACTTCATCTTATGCTTCATGATTGGTGAACCGGCTTTTCATAAGTTACTAGGGGAGGACTCGATGGATAGTTATTAAGCTAAGAAGAGTAAGGTAACCAGGGAAGTCCCAAGACTTGTTTATTGAATCAAATTTGAGCTAAAAAGGCAAATATCTTAGTGCATAAAGATCAACTTTTGGCTTTCATTTAAGTAAATCAAAAAAAAAAAAAATCATAATTTAGCCATTGATCAAGTCAAAACACCAATTTTTCGGGGAAAAGTTTTAAGCTTAAAAATGAATCGCAAGTGTAGTTCAATCAGCACTATTCAAACAACTCCAAAGACCCTGCACGCGCGAGTCTACTTCATTCCTTACAAACGAGTTGAATCGATCCCCAAAATATTGAAATAAAACGTTAAGTTTTTAATATCAGTCACTGAATAAACTCCTTATCATTTTTGACGTTTGATGATTGATTTACTGGGCGTTAAATAAATTTTATACTTAATTTTGGGTTTTTTTAATCCAACTTCTAAACAAACAAAGATGTACAAAACAAAAAACGTACGTTTACCTGGGATTTGACCGCAACACTTTCCGATCGTTTTCACTGCCTCTAATAAAATGCCCTGTCTGTCTGATGTATGTGTGTCTGTTTTCGCCATGTTTTCACTTTAATTTTGCAATCGACAAGCCCGACTTAGAGGCAAAAAGAATTTGGTCAAAATTCATGATAATTTTGCATTCTCAAAACTTCGATGTAAATCGATGTGTAACACAGTTGAAGGTAAATAAATATTTTTTTGAAAATCTTATGTTCTTTTTGACAAAATGTCCCCGCTTATTTTCCTTCTCTTCTTCTTCTTCTTCTTCTTCTTCTTCTTCTTCTTCTTCTTCTTCTTCTTCTTCTTCTTCCTCCTACTTCTTCTTCTTCTTCTTCTCAGTCTATTGTCTATTTAAAATTCCCAGCACAAATTATGGAAAAACATCCCGGACCACAGGTGGTAAGACAATATCAAAACTAAAACACTACATGTATGTACTCTTAGACATGCAGAGGTGTTGTTTAATAGACTTCTATTCCTTTTTGTCTGAACTCCGTTCTGTATTTTTTAGTTTAAAGAAACAATAAAATTCTTTCTTTTAAATCTAGCGTTATGTTAAAGTTTTGGTCGATTTAGTCAAACCTCGCAGTCCTCTTATGCATTTTGATTGAAACATTAGTGTCCTTCAAACTACATATTAATTCCATTTAAGGCGCTTTAGAAACAAACTTGTATTTATTTTAGCCTTGAATCATTTTGGTTTAAAGCAAAGAAAAAAAATCTAAGTAAGTATTTTTTGATAACTAAATCTATCACAAATAAGCGATACAAACGTATATTTTTAATCTAGATAAAAGAAAAGTGCGTAACCTATATTTCAAGAGGAAACAAAAAAGGCTAGTCGATATGGGTAATATATACAACCCGAAGGCGATGAAGTTCAAATCTTCAAAGGTTTTTTCACTCTTTTTATCAACACAAAGTATAATAGATCCTAACAAAAATACCGGGCTACCTCAAAGGATATTTTGGGAAAAAAATGCGTCACAAAAGAAAATAAGACGTACAGGAAAATCTATTTTTAATATAATATTTTTCGTTGGATAACTTTTGAGTGTGGGTGAATTTATTAGAGCGTACTTCACAACATACTATAGCTAAATCTGCTATTTGAATCCTAGCATTTCTAATGCTTCATATTTCTCCCAAAAATACAAACAAACGCCTCTATATATCTAGTTTTTCTTTGTCAAATCCACAAAGAAACAAATGTTTTCAATAGTTATATACTAAGTTATAAAAACGTTATTCATATATGTTTTCATTCTTGGCTGCTACAGTTAAACTAGATTTATTTTTTTAAGGAAAAAGACCTTGACTAATTATTTCATGTTTTGATATTTTAATTCTTTTATTCCAAAGAATTGAATTCTATATTCCTTCAGGGTGATGTATCACACAAAGAAATTGATATTAGAAATGCCATTGTTGAAATTATAATTGAGCTTTGATGCAAAGGCAATGCTCTTGAGTTCGGTTCAGATGGGAATTCGATCGCCTTCAATTCGATTTCACTACACAACCTTATTTTCACCTTCACATGGTAAATTACATTTCAGAGCCATACAATAAAAAGAGAATCAAATATTATACTGGACTTCATTTTCCGATCGCTGTTGACACGGTGATGATGGTTTATTAAAAGGCTTGACGTAAATTGCCCAAGCGAAAACATAAATCTCAAAACGCTGCTTTCATAGCGAAAATAAATATGTATTAATTCCACTGAATCAAATACGTTCTCAGTCTAGATTATTAATTAAGTAAAAAACTCTCAGTTAAAGTACTTGGGTATTTTGTTAGTCTCTTAGATTAAAAGCGCAATTGTTTTGCCTTAAATCGTGTCCCAGAAATCTAGAAGATTTTGTCATTTTCTATTGGAGGTAAAGCCAAGAACAACATCAATTTGATAACAAAACAGATATTTTCACTTTTCTCAATGGCCGGAAATAGCCGTTGCATTAAGTCTAAATTGCTTTTTAAAACGTCTTTCAATGTATCGGTCGAGCCTTTCTAACTTCTAAAAACTGAAGATGATCAACTTAATTAAAACAGACTATTTCCGTAGACTCCCAACCAAGGATATGACACATTTCCACATTTGAATCAACAAAGCCACCCTTTTCACAAGGGAACAGATAGGATAACTTAAATATGTCCAAACCGCGTTTAAGCTTCAAATTATTTGGCTAGTCTTTATGTTGAACTAAGAGAGAGGATATGCTCGGAAAATTAGCCCAAACTGATCATGCTCATTCATGATCGAGATTCAATTTCACTTGCATTAATCAAATCTTCTAATTCTGTGAACTTAACTGCGCTTTCAACGAAATAATTCTAAGAAGTAGGAAATCTTGGCCACTTGTTCTTGGCAAAGCCAGCCAATTCAAAGGCAATATATTTGGCTAATCTTATTAAAATATTCATTTTGTCTGGGTATAGCTTGCTTGGTGTTAAAGGCGTTTTTTCCCCCGACAGCTATATATTTAAACTGATAATTCACCAAGAAAAATGACCCCAAATGATGTTTATTTATCACAATATGGAGAACATTAAAGTAGCTTTTTTAGGCCACTTGAAATCCTGGTGATCACATTTGTCAAATTTATTTTAATTAAAATTATCACATTGATGGATAATACTGGTCTAAATCCCTGCTGTGCGGGCCTTCAGACTGGTTGATTTACGCGATGCACATGCGCACTTAGTCATCGTTTATTTTTGTCCTGTGAACGGTGCTGGTAACACTTCAAGGACCTATTCACTTAGATGATACAAACCCCTTGAGGGCTTCTGGGGATTTCCAACGCGATTTCACGAAACAAAGGCCACTCTTTCAAACACGTTAATCGCGACTCAAGTAACTCCAATTCTAATCAAACTGATTCGAATCTCGTAAAGTTGAATAAATGACTAACTGTTTTACAAAAAGTCAAGGAAAAAACACACACGGTTTCCGCGTTAGTTAATATTTGTCATCTCACTCCAGACAGGCGAAAAATAAATTACATAAAAAAGGAGGAAAAAAAACCTCAAGTAGTTATCGCTAATGATAACATTAAAGTCGGCATACGCTAGATGCCTCGAGATGTTTCTCTTGCGTCACTGGATGTAACTTGTAACTTTAATGCCCTCATGACAAAAGGTCCAGTCCGGAGAAGCAAAACTTATCAAACTACTAATCATCCATAAGGCGATTTCTAAGCAATTTCCGGTGAACGAGATTTCTGTGTGATTTCAGTTAATGAGGGTTTAACAAGCGACGTTTGATCTGTTTGCAAGGTCATGATTTACGAGACCGAAAACCAATTAAAGCCGGAGAAAAAGGTAGGCGCTCTTCTGCAAGTTATTAGATTGTTACAAGATAAATAAATAAATAAGTACTCATTAGTGGGTATTCTATACCTATCGCTTGGTTAATTGAAGCGGTGTTGAGGTGAACAAAAGTTTCAATCCACTCACTCATAGTAAAACTAAACTTTCTCTTCATTTCATAAACACCTAAAGCAAACACGTTAAATGACAGTCATGAATTCAAGCAGATCTCAGTGCTCCGATCCTAACTGACCTCGCTCAGACCATTTGCGCGATTTATCATTCTTGCCTTCTCTTTTTTTTTTTTTTTTTCATTTTGTCAGTAATCGAGCTGCTCCAGATTTTAGAATAAAGATTCCGAGGCACCTAAGTTGTTTCAAAAAGATAACCCCAAACTCCAAACCCCTAACTTGAAACATTTGTCGTAATGAAAAGAAAGTTTCCTTGATTTCCTCAAAAGGCTACAAGCGGGTATTTTGTTAACAAGACGCTATTTCGATCAATAGGGGGTCTGTCTTAACCAGAAGGGGTGTTTAAGGTGTATTTAATGACCTGGCAAATATAAAATATATATGATATATACACCTTATCCTTAGCTCTCCCTTGGAACCAAACGACTTTTAATATCTCACTAATTGTAGTAGTAACTTTGAGAGTCATTTTTCATTTTTGGTCATTACAAGACATCTTGCAAATGAAGTAATTAATATGGACAATTAAGATGTGATAATTGAACACTTCGTTCTGTCATGGTAATCAACTTGCCTTGTTGCGCGGACATTTAACTTCAAAGATTTTTTTTCGGTTAAATTAATTACTCGGTTTGCGTTAGGAGATTGTTTTGGACGTGAAGTTTTATTGATGGAGTTGAAGTGAAAGTGTTGGGCAAGTTTGGTGGGAACGTCGGTTTGTTGTTCACTTCGTTCCCTTGGTATTAATCCGAAAATACCAATTAACCAGGCGAGTTGTGGTGCATCTCATGCCCCAATACCCAACATAGAACTCTTCCACTTGGAATAGCGATCAACATGCCGCGTTGACTTAGCTTTTTCACAAGCGAAAAAAAGGTTGAACAACAACGGGAGGCGCTCTAAAACGTCGTCAGCAGAAACGTGAAAGTCAAAACACAAAAGGCCTTTCTGGACAAGCCTTGGAAAGCTCCGAAATCAATCGGGGCGCAAGGTTAATAGGCAAAAAACCAAGACAGGTCTAAGAAGGGCCCTGTCTATTCTTGTGCATATTCATAGCAGTCTTGGAAAGGCGAAAAACCCACGTTTATTAAGGCTTTGTACACAAGTGGTTTAAAGGTACCAAGTTAAGGGGTGTCTAGAGATGGGTGTTTTCAGCATAGTAATTAGATTAGGCACACTAACTCTGTCATCTCACGTGTATCCAACACATTTAGTTACCATCTGTTGTACTATTTATCATTCTATTAACGATAAACAACAGCTGGTGAATGCATGCTAAAATTCCATGTGAACATTTCCACAAAGAAATGCGCTGTGAACTTAGTAATTTTGCGTTTATTCACCCCTACTTGGAATACCTCACTAAGTCCTCTCTTTGATTTGGCAATCGGAGCTATTAATAAGTTTTGTGCACAGCTGCACTCAAAATAACCAACTCCTGATTTGATTTGATTTCAATAAGCATTGGCTGAATATAAATTCTCGGTGAACAAGCGCATTCGATCAGTCAAATAAGAGAGGCTTTGGTGCAAGAAAGAGCTCAGTCAAAGCTTTAAATCAGTTTATTAGCAAGGTTAGATTTTGCGCACAGCCGTTTACACACTTATCAGTTCTCTTCAATCGTTTTGAACATGCTCAATCGTAACCTGTTTCTGATTTTTTCTATTTCTTTCTTCTACAGGAATCATTCTGAAGGATTTTTCTGCTGTCAGATTTGGAACAGCGATTCCTGGAAGACACTCCCAAAATGGCGCATCAAAGTAGGTGAACTGACCATCACATCAGTATTACTAAACTGAGTTTATTGTCAATGTTTTTGCTAGTATGTTTAAATCGAGCTTTTAAACCGACACAATGTTTTTCATGACCTGCAAGATACTATATCAAAATAGAACAGCCTTGGGCATGATTGAAACAAAACCCCAAAACATGTCAACTTGCCATGAGCTTTTATTTGGAAAATAGTGTCTCTCTGGAAACATGCTGTCCACAGCGAACTTAACTAGGTTTTCTTCGTAGCTTAACTTGATAGTACGAGTCCGCAGTTTGACGGAAATAAACAGTTCGAGCTTTTTATCAAAGTTTTCTGGCCAATTCACGGGAGACTTGCGGTTCAGCCGTAGATTGACTTTTTGTTTTGTCACAGCATGAAGTCATCACTATAGTGCCCTTTTCTCGGCAGTCATTTCAAGTTAGTAGTAGAGCTAATCTTATCTAAACGATGTGCTGATTTTTCTGGCAATTACAAGGGTGTAAAAAGGGTGTTAATAATAAGAACGCTAATAATTTAGAAATCTTTTAATGGAAAACTCATTGACTTTTGGCTAGAGGTTGATGGAAAGTCGTCTTATTCATTCGCCTATTTGCGCCACTCTGAATATAATTTCTCAGTTTGCATGGTGTGCTTCAGTAAGGCTTGAACTTTGTAAACCACATGGAAACTCGAAGAAAAGAAACTAGTCGAGAAAGAACCGAGCGATACAGCGAATTTTTCATTTTACTCGGGCAAGTCGTTTCACAGTTAACAAATTCAAAAGCGATGAAATAAATGACAAACCTTCCCACTTCAGCAACATGAGTGTCTGAGCCACTGATTTCATTTAGAATATACGATAAACCTTTCGCATCAAAGCATCAAATTGTCTTCATTTTTTTATTCTATCGTACATTTTCGTACGTTTGACTACCCCGGAGTGACATTCCGTACAAGACAAAACGAAAAGGAAGCGAAGTATTTATCTTCTTCAAGGACTTTCAGAAAAAGTATCACCTTTCCAAGGTATACATATTAATTCTCCAAGATTCACAATACGTAATTATATTAAAACAAAGTTATTTTCGTATAGTTAAGATAAACTGAATCCAACAAACACAAAATAGCGGAATTAAATAGGTGTCAATAAGGCAAAAGAACATGTAAAAAGTCCAATTAAAGCTTTTTTATGCCTTACTCTATTCCGACAAAAAGTTTCTCGAATTTGAAAATTAAATTTGACGCAAAATTAACATTAAATTTCCCATGGAAAACAAAAAACTGAAGAAGAATTCTCTTCTGATTGCCTAGGTTAATCATAGATATCGATTGTGTTAAAACAATTATGAATACTATTGAGTGAATTAAGATTTCGCTTTTTTAGAATCAAAACGGAACTTCGTATTAAGTGATTTCTGTTTAGTTTTACTAGTATGACGAGATCTTTGACTTACTTTTTGACCAAAGATTTACAATGCCAGTATTATTTTTTCCCCATACATTTGGAGCTAACGTAAGATACTGTGTCGTTGCTCAGCGGCGTTCAAAAGACTTAGATTCAGATATTGTTTTGTCGTTGAAAGGTTTGGTAATTACACTCTAAACAGAATCTTAATCAACCCAACTCAAACAAAGAGTGTTTCATCCTAAATCTACGACCCCAATACCCTAGACCACACAAAACTCAATCGCAGAGCGAATCACGATGGAAGGGGAACCAAAGATCAGTATAGATTGACCATTCAAGTTTGGACTGGTTAATTATTTTTGATCGTCATTGTCAAAACATTCCCAAAAACACACAAATCACACGCCCTAGTTTTAAGATTACAATTGTCCTCACGATCTCCAGTTGCATAGTAACCGAATTACGTCGGCGAGATCCAAAAATTCCACAAAGGGGCTATTGTTCTGCTGTCGCTCTTTTCGAGCCTTTAGAATTCGGCCAATTAAAATGTAGGCTTTCATTATAAAAGCCCGAGATAAGACCTTGAATTCGCTCAGAAAATAGAAGCGTGTCGTTGATTGTGAACGATTAGGGTTTTTTTCGATTGAATTCGTGGAAGTGGAAGGTCCTTACCGACTGTGATAAACATTTCATCTTGAAGCAAAGCTTAGTATTTTGACTTCTTTGTCAACATGTAAGACCTCATTAACACTCAAAAAGAAAAAAAAACTTTTGGAGTATTATCCTTCGTATTAGCTTAGTCAAGTGATAAAAATCTTACCTTTCGTAACTACAAGAAGTAAAATCAAGTATAATTAAATAAGTTTACATCTAGAGTAATTTGCTAATTAATTCAAATACCCTGCGAAATTAAATTCCGCCACCAAAATTATAAAAATAATTTCTAGTTCTGGCGAGGAAACAGTTTTATTACCTTATAAAACTTGAATTTGAATTGGTAAAACTAAAATTCCATGTAGACTAGTGTTTGAAGAGATTGTTTACAGAGGAAGGGTTCGTTAATTACACGCTATATCGACTGATTGATACATAACTAACCACCATGACAATTACCTTGAGCACTATAGTTTTTTGTCTCCAGTCAACACCTTTGGAAATAAGGAGAAACTAATTGAAACAAACTTTGTCTCTTATTATACGTTAGCAACACGAAGGAAAAGTCGCAGACTGAATAAACCTTTTTCGAATTCACAAAATACCGCTGTACGTCTAAATTAAAGACTAGTTTTTGCAGAATTAGCCTCATTTCAGTGTCAAAATATTCATAAATACCAACAATAAAACGAACGATGAACAACTACAACAATACAAACACTTTGAAATTCCACAGACCTTCACCGAATTAAACACGTGAACATTCTACACAATTCGAAACTGGAGTATTGAGAGATACAAAAATGAAAATTAATGGGAAAGGGATGTTCCTTTTTAGTTTGTATGTAACACCTCAGGATGTACTTCCGTCCTTTGCTCGTCAATAGGATTTGTTAATTTTCGAATCCTTTTTTTATTTTTTAGTTCCTGTTCCATTTCATTTGCAATTCCAAAACCATGGCGGCATGAATCAACTTGGGGGAGCATTCGTTAATGGCCGCCCCCTCCCTGATTACATACGCCACAGGATCATCCAGCTTGCTGCTTACGGTGTTCGTCCCTGCGAGATCTCTCGACGATTGCTGGTGTCTCACGGGTGCGTGAGCAAGATCCTCGGGCGATACTACGAAACAGGCTCCATTCGCCCTGGCTCGATCGGTGGGAGTAAACCTAAGGTAGCAACGCCTCCTGTAGTATCCAAGATCTTACAGTACAAGCAACAAAACCCAACCATCTTTGCATGGGAAATCAGGGATCGTCTCGTCGAGGAGGGAATCTGTGATCGTGAGAACACTCCAAGTGTCAGCTCTATCAATCGAATTCTCAGGAACAAAGCAGCCGAGAGAGCAGCACAGTTTGCTATGCTGGAGAGAGAGCGCCAACATCTTGCAAGCTTGTACGGGCTGCATCCATGGGGGCCTATGTCAGACACGCAGATCCAGTGGAGCTATCCAACCTACCATCACTCCGCCTCAGAGGAGGAAGAAAGACTCATGCAGCACGACTTGGAGCGCAAAATTCTCGCTGAAGCGTATTCTGACGAAGTGATGGCGAAATCTTCAGATTATGAAAGAACCAGAGTTGATGATCATAAGCCAGACTCAAAAGGTACGAATTGTTTGCATTACGATTAGACTAGTGAGCGTGGTATATCCTCAAGATTTTCGTTAGCGTATGGTAAAAACGAAGGGGGAATTTGCTTACTTACAAAAACTGCTATGACGCTTGCAATGTTGATAAATCGTTCCAGCTGTTGCACTTTAGAGAGGAGCAAGCAGAAGACTTTGGGAAAATATAGAAACTATATATTCCAATAGAGGCTTCTCATGGTAGCCATCTTGTGGGGCAAAACAAAATTAATTTTCTCCTTAGGGAAATAAAATCTTTTCTCATTCAAAATCATTTCATTGTTTTCTGACCCAGAAGATGGCGATAATGAGAAGCTTCTAGTTTTTGTTGTTTTGTTTTCTATAGTTTTTGTTGTTTTGTTTTTGTATTTGTTTTGTTTTGTTTTAGTTTTTTTGTTTTTTTTTTTTTTGGTTTGATTTTTCTAATTCCTTGTGTTAGTTAGCACACAATTTCGGCCTCAAAAATACAGTAGTTTGTCGTCTTTGTTATATAAATTTGGTATATATGTATTTCCAGAGGAAACCACGGCCACAGAGAGCACAGCTGACCGCCACGAAAGAGAAGACGAAGGATCAGAGCTGAGTAAAACAGCAGAAGAACGACTGATAGTAGACGACGACGATTACCATCACCATGACAACGAACACCATATCAAAGTGGACGATACCAGTACCAATGATAGCGCTTCCGTGCATGACGCCAGCAGCGATGACGAACGAATCAAAAGCGACGATGTTCAGGCCAATCAAAAGCGAAAACTGCGACGAAATAGAACAACGTTCAGCCCCGATCAGCTGGAAATGCTCGAAAAGGAATTCGAAAAATCGCATTACCCAGATGTGGCAACGCGGGAAGAACTAGCCAATAAAATCGATATGTCAGAGGCTAGAGTACAGGTAAATGAGAGGAAAAGGAATGGAAGTGGGAAATAAAAACATGGATGGGAAACTAAACTAAATGAGACGGGAGAGAGTTAATAAAATCGATATATCTGAAGCTACATTATAGCTAAATAAAATACATGGGAAATGGATTGAAAGTAAACAAATGGAGAAAACACAAACCTAGATAAAAAAGATATTGGAGAAAGAATCGGAAAAATAACGTATCCATAAATATTTCACAGCTGGGTTTGTTTAGACTTAATACCAAGTGAATTTCGGTAGCAGACTTTAATCTTAACTTCTTTCTTGGTTGTATTTTAGGTATGGTTTTCCAACCGCAGAGCAAAATGGAGACGCCATCAAAAAATCGCCAACATGCCTCACATGGGGCATCATTCACTAGTGGGCGGCTGTTTCCCCATGTGTCGCGAGTGTGACATGGCAGACAGACAATGCTCTCTCCTGAACAGCCATTACGATCAATCTATCAATTCTCTAGACATGATATCTAGAAGAGACATTGCATCATCGGCATCATCTAGTGCTATGATGCACTCATCAGAATCTACCAGTTCGAGCTGTACGCCTGAGTGCTCTTGTTCACGTGATCGCTAAACTCACCCACAGGATTCGAGTAATAAAGCTAATTGACTATCTTGTAAAAAAGCTACCAATCTATCTCACGGCAACATAAAAATTTGTGTATACTACGTATGCCATAGTCTTAAGGACCGATCATCATTTATCTGAGGGGAAGGGGATACATAAGAGGGGGGAGGTTAAAACTCTTTCAAAGTGGGCGGGGATCCTGAAAATTTTTGCTAATAGCAACTTCAGTTTTAAACTTTTGGTTTCCAGTATAACTTTTGCAGTTTAACTAAAGAATACCAGGGGGAAAAAAAGGAATTAGTTTTCTTCCCTGTCCTCTTGATAAATGATGAAATGTATCACTCATTTTTTCAGCAAAGATTAGGAAACACTAAAGATGCGGGCGCTCATCTTGTTCTTTCTAGATCTTTGAATCTTTTTTTAATGAATTATCAGATTTTTATAAAAAGTACCCAATCTACGTCAGGACCGCGGGTTGTCACCCTTTGTTCAATAAAAAATGGGCTCAGAGTTTTGTTTCTCGGTCAAAGCACTCTTTATGGAGAGGAATTCCTTTCTATTTCCAAAAAGTAAGCGCAAAGATTTTTTTCATGTTGTATAGCAAGTTTTGTTTAACGTGTCCCCTTCGTCCACTAGTACACTATACCCCTGATACTAGTACGAGCGAGAGCCTGGCTGTTTTAATGGCAAAATGCTGTATGCTTAAACAAATAGTCTCATGAAGAGTTTGATGCATGAAATGTATCGATTGGACCGGCTTGTGTTCAAAAAGGGATTTAAACTACCACCATCTTTTCAGTTCTAAAAGAAATTAAAGGTTTGTATGTAAATAAAAATTCTTTTGTCATTACCAATTGCGTATGTTGCGTATTACAAGTACATAAATGTTTTGAATATATACTATAGAATTTGGTAGAGTTTTATTGTTAACTGATCTACCAGTACGGGCACCAAATGGTGCTTCAGGCGTACTGTTGCATGGGTGGTTGGTTCAAAGATGTCGGATTCAATTTAAGGAGAAAACTCTGGTTTGCAGGGAAAGGAATATTTGTTCACGATAATACAGAAATGCAAGAGTAACAGCTGTTAGGGGAGAAAGTAAAAAGAAAGGAAAGATCAAATCTTTACAGCTACAATATATATAGAAAAAGCGTGACATCAAACGAGTAAATGATGTCAGAAGTAGGTTAAAGTGTGCTCTGACACCCCCTCCCCCCACCACACCCATCTTCTCCCATCCCTATCTTTCTACTGGTAGGGTCTCGTGCTTCAGAGCTTTGATGTTTTACATGGTGATTACCCGAGACTCTTGTTGAAATGAATCCACGAAAAAAACTTCAATCCTGCTGAAGCCTTTCTAATAAATGAAACTGAACTTTTGAGCTCAGGCTTAGCTTCTGTATCATTTGATTCTAATTTTCCATTTCGTCTTCTTCACCTTCATCATCTGGGCTCAGTGCTTCGCTCATTTCTTCGTTTGTTTTTGTGGCAGCTTCTTCTTTTTCTTCCTGTTGTTTCTTCTTCTTTGTGGAAGTTTTTTTCTTCTTCTTGACTTTCTTTTTTGTCGGTTCATCACCTGTAATATAGTAAAATCAAAACTCAGTTGAGAATAACTGACGATCTCACCACAAATCCATACACATGCAGATTTAGTATCATTTATTTGAGCGGCACCAAATTGCTTTGGGTGGTCTTCGTTGTCTTGGAAACGGCTGTTCGGGGGGGGGGGGAGAGGGAGGCAAACAAGAATTGCCAGTTCTTGGTTAGCAATTATTCCCAAGTGAATAATCTAAAAACTGCCATGTTGTAAGACCTAACAAAAGGAAATATGAAAAGCTCGGTGTTCATCCTGGGCTTTAAAAACACACTGTATTAAAAAAAAAATGGAATAATATTTCACCTGATTGTTGTGTTTTTCTTTCACTTTTATTGTTATTTCTTTGTAGTTTTTCTCTCTTTTCCTTAGTTTCTTTTTCCTCTGTTTTATTTTCAACACTTTTTGGTGGTTTGTATTTTGTTGGACAAGATACCGTCAAACAAGTCGGTCTTGCGTTCATTTCGTAGCGTGCCAAGAGTTGCGCTTCTTCTTCAAACTGAGAGAGAATTTTGAAAAGTATAATTCATTAGCCAAACAGCTTAGCAAAAGCTTAAAAAAATCAGTATTCAATGGTATAAGAGGAACACGAGACACACATTTTCCTGATTCAAAGACCAAGCACGAAGATCGCCATCAGAAGAAACTGAGAAAAGTAGAAGTCGTTTGTAGTCTTCATGTGTAAAAATGTCATCAACAACCTCGAGGGCTTTTATTCTGGAGGTCAAAAAAAAAGTTAAGTAATAATACCATCACCTATCCACTAAAATACAAGTTCTATTCACCCACTAACATTACTGATGCAACAAGGTACTATTTACTATTTATGCCACGGGGGTTGGCAAGAGTAATCCAAATGGAACAAAAACATTATGAGCCCCCCCCCCCACCCCCCCCCCCCCCGCCCACCCCCCCCCCCCCCCACCCCCCTCACTACCCCCCACCCACCAACTCTC
>JAAAQI020155997.1:0-10234 GCA_011800005.2 Stichodactyla mertensii | reverse complement strand
TTGCATGATTACTCGCAGTTAAATATTGATCTCCCAGGTTCGCGCGCTCTCTCACGTAACTCCCACACTCCCGACCAGTGACTCGTAGAATTCTAATCAAACTTCACCTTACAGGTAAGTCTCGTTTAATTTTTGAATTTCTCAGCCATTATTTCAGGTTTGAGGACTCGCTCGTTTTCAAAACGTCTCAGGAGTTCTTCGTTTTGCTAAACATTACTTCAATATAGTGCACTTGGTACATACGTTGTCTCATAAGTCATAAATATGTTATCAATGAAAGTTGTAAAAAGAAAAATCTTAACAGGGCGATGTAGCTCCATTTTGGTTAGCGGCAGCCATGTTGGAAAGTAACCACGCCTTATCATGAAAGGGAGGCTAGCCTGGTTTATCCTAAAAGATCGCGGACGCTCAAGCATAAACAACAGAAAAACGAGGTTACGTCTCGTGAAAGAGTTGAGATTCGAGCTGGAACTTCAACCCAGGTCCAGTGAATTTTACGGTTGTGTTTTTGTATTTGATTCGGCCAATATGTAGACAAAAAAGCTTTAGAAATTTATTTTAGTTATTTTCACAAGTCTTAGCCTCGAACTCATGTTGAATTTGCTTAGAGACCGCGCATGTGAATAACATCTATTAAGATTTGGACCACTAAAGAAGCTTTTGGTCTGTGAGGCTGTGATTTTCGCTGAAAATATTCGATATTCTGCATTCAACATGTCTGAATTCCTCAATATAACAACAAGTAACGTCACGTCACGTCAAGCCACGACCACACAGAGCAAAGCACGCAGCTTTGAAAAAGCGCGGATTTCGTATGTGGGAAACAAGACGAAAAATTCGTAGCCATACTCTAGTGGTATCGTACTGTGCCGTAACCGCAAAACGCGCTGTGATTGGATGGTTCACATGAAAATGGGAATCCATTTTCGTGTTACGGCATACCGTACCGTGTACGTACTGTAAGTCAGTACCATGCGTTTCCCATTCATACGAAATCCGCTCTACCAATTCGATTGGGGCTATATTACATGCATACTGGAAAAAAAATTCGCTAAGATAAGCAATCTTTAAAAACTTTGCCATAAATATTCAAAATATTGTCTGCCAACTATCGAAACAGATACGTTGTACCCCCATATTTGGGCTTCCTGTGAAACGATAGGAAAGAAGGGGACTAGGAAGAGAAAGTATAGAGAGGGAAAAGGTTCCCTCTCCCTTCACTTTCAGTCTCTTTCGGTCAGGTGATATCAAAGGGAGCCCAAGTAGGATTTCAGATTAGAACTGTTTAGCTCATTGAAGATTTGAGTTGCTGGCAGAGATTATCCACCTCATGTGATTGACCTTTGTATTTTGTAACATCGACATCTAAAGCTTTCGCCAGACCGGAAACCTATGGAAAAAAAAAGTAATATCCGTGTGATTGATGCTGTTCGTTAGAGTAATGAGTCACGTGACATCCCATGATACAACTTGCTTGCCCTTACCAGCCGAGCGGAAATAAATTTTCTAACCAATCACAACTCGTTGTGATTTTTCATGGCTTGCCCTATGTTCAAAACAAATCTGAACAATTGAAAATTTAATCCGATGTATTTCGAGTCCTGGAAAAGTCCACAACTATTCAAAAGAGCAAAATTTTATCTGTGAATTATCTAAAAACCACGCGAGAAATGATTTTGAAAACAAAGAGTGAGGGCCGGAGGTTTTGTCCACCAATGCTTTGCGCAGCTAGTTGTTCCTCAGCTGGTACATTTAGCATTGCGCCCTGCTTTCAACCAGTCTTGAATTCGCATCATGACCTTGCTGTGTGTGTGATTTGTAAACTTTGTCCTTACCTCAGGGTTGTACTGCATAAATCGATGAAGTGAAAACAAGCAGTAATATGCTGAAATAAAGTGGAATAAGAGACTAATAGTTAAAACTCCAGCAGCATTTTGTTTTTGGATAGTACACAGAGTACATCATGATCATTACCATGAACATCATATTCTAAGGACGTTCGCGGGCATTGCTCACGCGCATCATTTCCGCGCACGTCACATTATGTTATGTTACGTGACAAGCTCAATGGGAGTTTCAAATTTCCTAATGAAGTTTTCATCAAAATTATTATTTAAAAAAGCGTAAAAATCATCTAGAAATGGAAATTATAAAAAAAAGAAAATGTTGAGCCTCGAGAAAAGATTTTTAAGCTAAGAAAAGAGAGAAAAACAACGGTAACGTGTGTTTTGAAGAGTTTCCACCCTGGCATTCCGCGCGCCATATGTCACGCTCTTCTTCGGTAAGTGAATCAATTAAGACTTTGAAATTAAATCTCTCTCCAAAGCAAATGGTGACCCCCATTTTTTATTACATAATATACTTAAAGAAATACTAGAGATGAGCCTTCTCTCAATTTTTTTAAAAAAAAATTCATTTATTTTTCGCACCAAAATGCGACTATCTGCTTCATTTCGAGCCGCGAAAGAGCAAAAAAAGCGCCATTTTCGTTCGAGACGTAGTTTCTCTTTTTCCTAAAAAAAGATTGGCTTTAATGCCGTTTAGAAAAGAATCGTTCTAAAAGCAGTTTATTAGTTACAGAGTCATTCTAATATCTTTTCCCACAATAATGTGTAAGTTTTTGTCCTAAATCATTTTTTTTTCGTTTTCGTCTCTTGATGATTTGTCACGCAGCTCATGATAGGCGCGAAATCACCGACTTCAAAGTCATTTTACTCGAAGGATTGAATGGTGACTCCCCAATTTTTTTGCGATTACTTGTGTGTCTTATATTGTTTTATCAACTGTCAAAGTTTCAGAAAATTTTCATTTACTTTGGATTTGCCCGCGAACGTCCTTAATTATCACCATTAAGGTCTGGACACACTAAGGGACAAGTTGCTGCGACAGGTCTCTTTGACAAACCGCTTTGTGTGTAGTGCTCCAAAACGCGTCCGTGTTTGAATTTATGTGACTTGTTGTGAGGGGAAAGTTCTGTCGTGGGGACAGAGATTTTCACAAAAATTCTTCATTTCATATTGAGGGAATAATCGCGGCGACCTGTCCGTGTTGCAGCAGCTTGCTGCCTAGGGTGACCCGACCTCTATACACAGTACATGTATTATAATTGCCACCACCATCACCACCGTTACCAACACAACCATCACCATCGCTGCCAACATCACCATCACTATTCACCACCACCACCACCATACTGTAGTACACTGTCATACTTATTGTCTTGTCTGGTTCTCTAGTTAGTAATTCCATAACAGCAGTAGAGCACTCGAACGCAACATCTTCAGGGACCTTCAAATGAATAAACATCCTTTAAAACAATGGTTGACCTGTTTTAAATGCAATATAAGCACTTGAAACAGGACAGGACTCTGTAGAGCTGGAAAACTTATTCTGGTGATGATCAGTGGAGTCTGGTCAAAATATTAAAACATCAAAGCATCTAAACAATGCTTCAACTTCTCATCATTTGATCTTTAGTCAATTTTAGTTAATTTTCCATCAAATTTTTGCAACTGTGGAGATTGCAAGAATGTCCATTTTTAATTGGCCCAAGAGTAAGACAAACTCTGTAAACAGCTAAATCATTCAGCAATTTGGCTTAACAAATTCATTTTATCAAACAGACCTTGTATTGGGCCAAATTAAAAGTTAATTCACTTGCTGCAAGTTGAACATCTTTATCTCCTTCGAGAAGACAATTGGTTAAAACAGATGATACATGAGAATGAGGTGCCTTGCTGCTTAGCAACAGATCCTGACCAATTTTTGTACTGGCAGCATTACTCAACTGTGGAGAAATCAATAGCATTACACTTTAGAATAAGAACCAGATAATTGTTGCATACATGTAAGAGGCATAAAGTGTCATGTGCTATATGAATGTTTAAAGATGTTTTTTGAATGCAAATGCATCATGGCATCAACGAATGTTTTTATCAACTTACAACTTGTAGAGCAGCTACTAAGATGACTTGGCTGTGCTTGGATGGACAGATAGACAGCTCACCAATCAACTTGAACAAAATGTCTTCAGCTACAACAGTTGGAAATTCAATCTTCTCAAGAAAAACTATGGTGTGATGATCATGATGATGATGATGATGGTGATGGTGATGGTGGTGATGAGGATGATGATAATGGTGGTGGTGATGATGGTGGTGGCTATGATGATGATTATGGTGATTACAATGCTGATGATGATTACAATGGTGATGATGATAATGATGAACTTGATGGTGATGGTGATGATGATGACAATAGTGATGATCGTGGCATTGATGATTATAATAAAGGTAGTAATGTCAAATACCTTCTGGATGGTCAAGATATGATGTTTCTAGGCAAACAGTTTTCATTAGTCCAAGAAAGTTTGTCAAAAATTCAGGCTTATCTTTTATTTCTTTTGACTTTTGAAACAGTTTTTCTAGGAAAAAAATATCAAAATACATAAATAAATAAATGCATAGCTGTCTAAATACCAAAAATAAAAGTTTTTGAGAGTCCAATTATTTTACACATTCAAATCAATAATCAGTAAAGAGTAGTAAGAAAAATAATGTTAATATTGATGTTGATATTCAATACCTAGACAACTGACATGTTCATCTGAGATTCTGATATCTTTTTTCTTTGATATCAAACTTTCAATATCTGCCAAACTTGCTTCAAGTGTGATTCTGTCTTCACCAAGATGGCTTCTCAGCATTTCCACCATTTTTGCAACATCTTTAACCTTATGAACAACAGGTGGGGGAGAACTTTCTTGGTTTGAAGATGGATGACATTGTGTTATGTCACTGGTATTTCTTGGTTCAAATATGGATTCGGGGTTGGTGGTTGCTGAAGATTTGGAGGCAGAGTTTGGGCTGGAGCTAGAACAAGCTGAAGAAGCTGGAGCTGGAGTGCTAACAGTAGATCCTCCTGCAGGAGTGACTCTCATAGAATCAACTATTGGCTTGATCATTTGACCAAAGGCACTGAAAATAATTAATAATATAAGGCAATCAGAGTTCTATTTCTCAGTGTGGATTATAAAATTTTCCTCCAATGTAGCAAGTGAGTAACAGAAATGTAATATAATAAAGAGAAAAAACATCAAAGCACCAGGAAAAAACTTTTCTAACTGAAAACGTTTCTCATGTTGTATGATGGCAGGTCTGATAAGAATTGATTAACCATAACCACAGTGGTGGGAGGCAATGCAACCACTTATTTACATGTAGCTGTGCTTTCCTTTATGCTTCAAGTTAAAATTACCTGTTTAGAATGTCATTTGGCAAGTCATGAATGTGTTTTGGAATCTTCTTTCCAGTAAGAAAGATCGTTATTTCATTGGAAAATTTATTACAGTTATGCTCAAATAGATGGTATTTATCAGGTCTGTGGAAATAAAATGACTTTTATTAATGTCTTGGAGGCATAATAACATAATGGTAGGTAGGAAGACATATACCATGTACGTATGATCATCACCATCACCAATTAACATTACCATTATTGTCTTCACCAACACTACCATCATGGCTAACACAACATCATCACTAAATCATTTCATTATCCTTATCACCATATCACCATCACCTGATCATCACCACCACCCACCTTATCATCATCATTATCATCATCATCATCAACAATGTCATTATCACTATCACCGTCATTATCTTGCATACCTGAATGCTTCTGCTCCAAGGCCTCTCAGAAATTCCATGAAAACATCCTCAGGAATATGTGTACTACCAAGATCAATTATTTCATCTGGTTGACCAAGGATTGTGCCTCCCTATTATGACCATTTGAGCCATATTATAACAAATTTACAGAAATTTATAAATACATAAAATGATTCCTTTCAAAGGATAAAATTATTGCTACAATAACAAATAATTGATGAGAAATATATGTACAGCAATATAATTTTTAACCTACCGGCTGGCAATATTCTATTCCTCCTCCACCATAAAAGAACTCATAACCAAAACACACCACTCCAGTATGCCTGTAGGAGAAGTGAAAAAACTTTATACACTTCTATGTATAACTGTCTCCCTTAAAGATTATACCATAAAAAAAATTACACATATTTTGTTCATAATTATGCAACATAGACCTCTCAAGATGTCTGGAATTTTGGATTCTATAAAAATAATTCCTAACTCAGGCGGTTGAAACTTTGATTGGTATAGCAAAAAAACACAGACTTTTGCAGTTGTTGCCCAATGTCTGGGTCATGTAATTTTGAAAATGGATCTAAGCTAAAGCAAGCTGAATGTGAACAATATCAACTATCATGAAATGGTTAGGATTATGAGATAATATCTGGAGCTGTCTGGGACATTCCAGAAGTATAGAAAATAAGTAAATACATTTGTATATAGAACATGCACATTGAATATAGCTCCTTTGCTGAAAATATCATATTTTTCTCATCATATTATTTATTGTCTCTTACCATATGCCATCAATCTGTTTCCCTATAAGCGTTAAAAAGATGAAAATAATAATGAGATAACAACAAGGAAGCTTACAAATTTTAAAGAAGTTTATGCCTTGACAACTAAGTTGAACTCTAAAAAAATATAAAAACAAGCCCTGGACATTTGCTACTAAATCTACAAGCTTAATAAGGTTAAAATTTAAATCCATATAGAAATATTTCGATGCAAGTTTGCTTGTAAGATAATATTGTACTTACATACCAAGGAGTAGAGGAGACATTTGTCGAGCAAGTCCATTCGACAGCTCGTAAATGTACAACTTTACAGGACTTTCAGCCATGATTTGTCGTAGATCAATAGCCCTACACGTATAATAAAAGCTAATCTAATAGTAAGCATCAAAATAAGTCAGATCCATGCAAGACTGCAATATATGTTGACCGACGTAAATTCTTGTTTACAATCCTCAAAAATTCTGTTGAGTCATGCAATGTAAAACAGGCGTTCCTGGTAAGACCAAGGGGATCTGAGAATCACATGGAATACAAAGGAAGCCCGAAGATAAAAATTTTATTTGCACTTCAAAAAAAAAACATTACTTTATCTTTCTTTTTTTATTTCCCTTATACACTAAAAATTTTGAAATATTCCTCAATAAAAAAAAAAAAAAAAAAAGAGAGAGAGAGAGAAAAAAAAGACGATCTTGTAAATAAAAATATATTTCATTCTTCTTATCTTCCCATGATGCATTGCGGAGAGTCAGTGAAGAACGCCTGACTAAATGTGCATTTTGAGTTAAAATTTAAAGAAGGCAAAAAATTTTATAATTTTTATTTTATTTCTCTAAATATTTTTTATTAATTTTGGTGTCAAGAATGAAGTCTGACATAAGAAAAGTGGCTCACGACAAGCTTGTGGTGTTCAGGATCTTCCATGAAGAAAAGACATTAATTTGTCATCATGTTTGTCTGATCCTCCAAAAAGTCCTTCATGAAAAAGATTAATCTAGAAATTTAAGAACTTGGAGTTCAAACTCGGGAAAAAACTGCGCCTTACCGAACAGCTATCCTAATTCAGAGTTTAAGCTAAAATGCTTAAGCTTTTCGTGAAAGGATTATGGTTTTTGTGGTCCCGAGGCCGTTTCCAGAGAGATAAAAGTTGCTAGCAAAAATGCTATTTCTAGTTGTTTACCTTATCGACATCTGCTTGGACCGACGGATCAAATCGCATCCGGACATCGCTTGGATCCAAAGACTATTAGCCCTGTTCCGTCCATTTAACTCATCATAAATACCATCTATGAAAGGCTTTATGTAAGTATATTTTATCGATGGTGAAATGTTTTTTGATCGGGTGTTCTGTTGAGTTTGCTTCGCGTTTTGTTTTACTTGAAGAAAGTCCTTTAAACATCCAGCCCAAATGTGAGTATATCTTAGCTAGACTAAGGTCGTATTGATATAAACCTGTGCTATAGTTTTAATGAAAGAGATTAGTATATATCGTTAAAGTTATGAAAGAAAGCGAACTAACTAAAAATTGATTTGTTTTTGTTTCCACTTGCAGGTGTATTGTACACGTATTACGTTGTATTTCAAATGTGTACGATTTTTAACCCTTATCAATTCAAGAACGAATACACGCTAGCGAAAATAAATTACAAATAAGTAAAACAAACCCCTTATGTTCCGTTGGCGGTACCTGTTTTTGAAAAGCGAATCTTTATTTTCAACTTTAATAATTAACAAAAAAATATAAGCTGGCATTTATAGCTCACATTATATAAGCTTAAATTAATTTCTTTGCACGTACAGTCGAGGGCAGTCATTGATATTTTAAAGGAGTCTTCATGCACTTAAGAACCAATGTAGTTCCTTTTTCATTTCATAAATTTCTTTGTTTTTCAATTTTCCACCTCCTGATTTATATTTTTGTGC
Organism: Stichodactyla mertensii; assembly: GCA_011800005.2. NCBI lineage: Eukaryota > Metazoa > Cnidaria > Anthozoa > Actiniaria > Stichodactylidae > Stichodactyla > Stichodactyla mertensii. The sequence continues at coordinate 1,863 of JAAAQI020155997.1, read as the reverse complement.
TCATGCTGTCACACATATATCCTCAGAAATTACTTAGTTTATAGTTTGAACTTCCTTTGTTTTGATACAAAGAAATAGCTGTTTTACATTTTGTAAATGAGTATTGTGCCCCAGTTTTGAATATTATTTCTGTTATGCAGGTTTATCCTTTGTGTGTGTGTTACAAAATATTCAGACAAGTGTTTGAGTGAAAGTGTGGGGAATTTTAAAGTGTTGTTTTTTTGTAGTTGTTTATTGTACATTTTATCATTCTTGGTATTTATGAATATTTTGACACTGAAATGAGGCTAACCCTACAAAAACCAGTCTGTAATCTATATGTACATTGGTATTTTGCAAATTCAAAAAGCTCTATTGAAAATTCTTAGAAATCATTAAAAGATACATGATAATCTGATTCCAAAATCTTAACTTTAAATTTACAAAAATTATAAATATCAAAGCACTTACTACCCCACTTTTACTATTGAAACAAAAAGAATAAATGTGCTGGTTACTATGATGTTTTGTAAAAATACTGAGAAATTTAGAATTTTCTTCATTCTGTTCACCTACCACCCCCTCCCCCCCCCAAAAAAAGTTTTTATGCGTTTTTATTTTAATGTGTTTGCAATAATATCACAAGCTGGATAAACAAAGAGTTATGATTTTTTTGATATCAATGTTTATGAATTTTGTTATACTCTTTATTCTGTGAGTTTTTTCTGTGGGATTAGGTTTAGGATTTGTTTTGTAATTCTGGTAATGGCAAACTGATGGACTGCTTAGATACTGGAACTAAAATTGAATGAATGACTAGTTGATTGGAATAAATGAAGGATGGATGATTGTTTGGATAAATGGATGGATAAATAGATGAACAGATAAATGAGTGAATAAATGGATAGATGGAGGAATAAATGAAACAGAAATGAATGGAATGGGAATGAACAAATTACTCAATAATCTACCATTGTTTGATGAGCATATCCTTTGAAGGCTCTGCAGCTATTAACAAACATATAGGTCTTATTACAAGATTGAGAGTTGAAATTTAGTTGTTATTTTTTTGTTAATTAAAGGTCAGTATCACATAAGCTTAAGTTAGTCTGTGGATTCACCTTTCTGAAATTCATCTGAGGACTGTAATGAATTGGTGTTGTACAGAATTGTGGAGCTAAACTTGGAACAGTATCAAAAGGTGCCACCATCTTGCATTGGGTTCTGGGATTGATTTTGGTGATGAATTAGAGTTCATGCCCAGTCTTTCTTTAAATTTCAGAAAGGCAAATTGAGCACAGTGTGGTGAGACAGACATTTTATCAGTTGCTAACTAATGTTCACAACAACATTTTTCAGCTTGCACACACACACACCCCCCCCATAACATCCAAGACAAGCAACTAACATGAACACAGAGCCATCATCACCAGAGAGCCAACAGCTTTCAGAATCACTAAAATCAAGAAAACGACTACCTGAAATACCCCCAGAAGAACTAGCCAAATATGGAGATAAAAAAATTCCACATAAGCTTCCCCCAGAGATACAAGCAGAATTTCAACGGCGCCAGTTCAGGAATAGCACACACAAGAGATCCAGATCTCTCTCAGGTGTTGAGGGGATAGAGCTGTATAAACATGAAGAAGAGACTTCTCAAGTATCTGAATCTGCTGTGCAAGGTTCAGAGAAGGAAAACCTTGGTACAACTGTTGAGAGTAATGCAGTGTCTTTACCTAATACACCAGGTAAAAAGCATTCAATATGCATTGAGGATTTATTTAAACAATTAAGAGTAAGAAAGGAGGAAGCATGAAAGGGAGAAGAGGGAGAGAAAGAAGAAAGGAAGGAAGAAAGGGAGTAATTTAAAATGGATGAAGGAAG
>JAAAQI020155986.1:0-10234 GCA_011800005.2 Stichodactyla mertensii | reverse complement strand
TTACCGAAATCCTTTGCAGTCTTGGAGTGTTGACTGTTGCCTTCAGCTGCGACAACGATTTTTGAAATAGGTGTACACCTATTTCAAAAAACGTTGTCGGTCGGCGATCTGAAATCTGAAATCTGAGGCAGACAATTCGCCAGCGCAGGTCATCGCTCAAAGGTGGTGTCGTATTTAGCTATTTACTGATTGCAAACTACCAAAAGATAAAGCTTAATTTAACACTAAAACTCATTTTAGATACAAATTCACAGCTCGTGCACTCAATTCCTCTCGGTCTCAGATTTCAGATTTCAGATCGCCGACCGACAACGTTTTTTGAACTAGGTGTATACGTCGGAACTCGTCGGAAGCCTACGTCAGCAAATTCGCAACTAGTCCCCCACGACCAACCAAGAACCTTTTCGACAAGTTCTACGTAGAAGAAGCGAGTGTTTCTGGAGCTCCTTGGTTTACTGACTTTTTTGAGAGTTGTTAAACCATTGTTCGCCATGTTTCCATCGCATCTTCACGTAGCTGACTTTGGTATCTTTGCTGTGGTTGCTGTTTTTGCTCTCATTGTGGTTTTACTGTCTTTATTTGACTTTGTGAGTACAATAAATTTGTTTACTAGAGTAACCTCAAAATTAGAAATATCACACAAAAATCGTAAAACATGTTTGAACTTGTATTAAATCGAATTAGCGTGTATTTTACATTTGAATTATTTAATATATTATAGAAAAAATCTACGAAAGGTCCTTCCATTCCTGGACCCGATCCTTCGCATCCAGAGTGAGTAAATAAGCTGTGTCGTGCAATAAGCTTAAATGCCATTAAGAATTATGCAAAGTTAATGTAACCCTCCTCCCCCCACCCCAGTAACCCGGGGACAACCAAGGGAATGTGGGGGGTATTTACCTACTATTACTTCCTGTTGATGCCCTGCCAGGAACTAATTTAAACTGCGAAGAGATGGAATTATATAGGGGCATTGCATCAGCAACATCCCAGGGGTGATAGCATTTTTCCATTTTCACTGATAGACCTTTTTTGAATTCGCAAAATATCGTTGATTAAAGACTCGTTTTTGCAGGGTTAGCCTCATTTCAGTGTCAAAATATTCATAAATACCAATGATAAAATGAAGGATAAACAACTACAACAATACAAACACTGTACAACAATACAAACACTTTAAAATTCGATGGACTTTCTCTGAAACATGTGAATACTCTACACAAAAACGAGGCTAACCCTGCATAACAGAGAATTCGAAACTGGAGTATTCCAAGCCCCCCAGTCATGCTCAGGTTGGAAAAGAGGGGGAGGTTTTCATATGTCAGGAAAATCCCAGACAGTTGGGGATCCTGATATATACCAGACCATCCCCAATATTCGTCACTAAGGGAAGGTACGTTTATTATTGGAGGGGGGGGGGAGGGCTGGAGCCTCAGAGGGGAGGGTCATCAATCAAATTAAGGGGAGGGTTACATCTTTCACTCAAAGCTAATCTAGGGGAGGGTCATCCTTTTAAGTTGCACGCTAACTTTAAGAACTTAATTTGAACTTAAATTTGAACTTGATTCTATTTTTGATCTTTTATTTTACATGTTAAACCTGAATTATCTCAACCTTTAATATTAGTAATGTGTGTGTGTAAGAAGTACTGGAAAATCACTATTTTCAGTGTTATTTGATAACATCTCTATCTACAAATTTGCAAGTCAATCTGAGCCAGTTACAAGTTAATCTGAGCCCATGAGACAAAGTTGTCTCACAGGACTCTAGTTCTTTTATATCCATAGCGAAAGGAGGTAGCATCAGGTGAGGCATCTGTTACTGCATGACGGCCTTCTGAGGAGTCACTTGATTCACTCAAAGCAGAACTTTCAGAACCAATACTTTGTTCGACAATGTCACTCTCCAAGTCTGATGTTGGAGCTGTGCATACAGTTAGGCGTAGTGTATACAGTTAGGCGTAGTGCATACAGTTAGGCGTAGTGCATACAGTTAGGCGTAGTGCACGTGTTGTATTTGTTATAGTTGGAAAAAGACTGACATCCTTCTCGATCAAATGCTACATGACATATGAAATTAAAATGATTAAAATGATTATTTTAATATACTTCATATTTTTTGCGAGCCCTGCATGTTTGAAATTCATGTTCTGTATATTTAAACTGCTGTCAGAGAGAAAACTCCTTATTATCGGGGTGGGGATAGGGATGGGGGGAGGGTTATGAGTATTGTTGGTACTTTCGTGGGGAGGGTCATAACTTTAGTTTTAGAATGACTAGGGAGGGTCACACCTTTTTTAGGAAAAAATTACTCTGAATTCTCCAGCCCTCCCCCCCCAGATAATAAACGTACCTTCCCTAATGAAGACATGACAATCCCCCAATAACCTGGGATGGTTGCAAACAGAATCAGGAATTATTCTATTTTCATGATTCTGTTTACGACTGGATGTCCCAGATGGCTGGTGATAGTTACTTGTTTTCATTAGCCAGAAATATTGGGAACAGTCAGGGATATATCAAGATCCCCGACTATCTGGGATTTTCCCAGCATATGAAAACCAGGCTTAAGGTGTTTCCCTCATGTACTTTTTGAGGACATAAATGGAAACTAGCAAGTAAACTAGTATAGGCTAGGAAGATTTTACTCAGACAAAGGGTGAAACCTTGAAACATCAGTAAAGTTAAGTATATTTCTCTTTTTTTCACAGTGTTACAGATTTCCTTTTATTGGTTATTGTACTTTTGGAGGGGATTGATGTTGCCATAGCAAGGATAAACAAGAAATGTTAAAATCACTTAAACAAAAATTCTGAGCAATTTCAATGAGATCCAGAATAGGCATTACCATTGCTTTAAATTATGTGATACATGGCAAGCACATAGCTTCTGATTTTTAGTTTAGAGCCTTGAGCCATATATCATGTTTTTTCCTAGGAATGGCAACTTAGATGACATGCGAAAAGCTGGTAGTCTTCATGAGTACATGGTGTTTCTTCATGATACCTATGGTCCTATAGCAAGCTTTTGGTGGGGAAAGACTTACACTGTCAGTGTTGCATGTCCACGTTTATGGAAAGACATGCAGGGCCTTTTTGACAGACCTCGTAAGTACATGTTAGATTACACACATGCCAATGTATATATTCCAATATTAATTTTTATAATCTATGTATTCATAAAATAGTTGAGTTCCTATGCACCTTCTGATTGGTTAAGAACTGCAACATGAGTGTTTATATGAGAGAATAGAGATGTATTTGATCTCAGAAAATGAAAAAATAGTTTCAAGAATTCCTTTAACACTCGTGTTCTCCAACTCATAATGTGTTTAATTCAGTTTATGGACACCCTTGGCTATTTGGTATTCCTTAAATATAGTATTTTACAATTAAAATATGTGATTATTTCAGGTATTAAGGGACAAATTTGATGAAAGCATCTTATTTGCTGTTTTTGGATATTTTAGTCCTTCCAATCCAATTCAAACAAATTTGCATGAAGTTTGAATAAAATCAGAAGTCTGCAAAGTTTGTGCTTAAGTTTTATCAAGAGGTATTTTCACAGTACATGTAAAGCATGTCAGTGATTCAGAAAAGCTTCTAGGTCTCAATGATATTTTTATTAGTTTTTTCTGTTGATTAGACCTAGTTTAGATGACTGTCCAACTTTTGCTGCATCAAATCTAATGAAAATTAATCAAGTCTTTTGTTTCTACACTGTACTCATTATCATCTCAGTTACATTGAATTTGGCATGACAAAAGTTGGACATCTGAACTGGGCCTTACAGATAATTCAAGTGAGGTTGGATTAGATCAATATGCTACTACAGTAAGGGACCAGTTAGTATTAAGAGGGGGCTGGTGCAAATGGGGGGCAGCATTTTTTATGCACCTCAAAAGAGGAGACAAAAAAATCCATGAATGGTCGCTAACCTTTTAGTTTAAGTATCTGTACGTTTGTTTATGAATTTATTAATATTTGGTGTTAATTAACATTTGCAGCTGAACTTTTCATGTTGTTTGAGCCATTGATTGGAAAAAAGAGCATCCAGTATAAAAATGGTCCAAAGGGACGTCAGCTGAGACAGCAAATGGACAGAAGTTTTAGCCATGAAGCTGTGATGAACTACTACTTTTACTTTCTTGAGGTTTGTCACGTTTACAGTTACCATTGTACCTTTTGTAAATTATTTTTGAAACAAACAGTACATATATGTTATTAAACAGCTGGGAGGTCCGTATTTAAGAAAATATTTGCTCAAGGTCTTGAAAACAGATGGAGGCCTGCAGCCTTGGTCCATTTTCAAGACTGAGGGCAAGTATTTTCTCAATATGGACCAACCTAAGCCATTTAATAACATTTTTTTTTCAGTCCAGAATCCTTTCTAATTAACATTTTAGTAAGTGGTCCAGATGAGCCGGTCCATACTGAGAAAAAAAGACCAGCCAACAACCATTCAGTGTGCACAATTCACTAGGATTCTGGACTGAAAAAAGAAAAAGTTGGTATATTGGCTGCAGGGGCGTAGCCAGGATTTTCTGAAGGGGGGAGGGGGCAAAATTTAAAAACCACTATTTTGTTTGAGCCCTCCCCCTTTGGATGTAAATGAGGGGAGGCATCAAAAAGCTAGCATTTTGTTTGACCACTCTAAACTGCCAAACTAAACCAAAAAAACTGAAAATTACCTTATAAATTCTAAAATGCCACCATTTTGTTGTCACAATGGTGGGGCTGGCCCCCTTGGTCCTCCCCTGCCTATACCCCTGATTGGCTTTGTGGTCCAAATGTTGATATTAGGCAGAAGTAAAGATCAAAATTCCTTCAAAAATTTTGTGTATTTGTGAGAAGCCCAGATGGCATAGCTGTGAGAGCACTTGCCTGTCACCACAATGGTTGCAGGCTCAATATTTGGACTTGCTATTCTCTCCTGTGCATCGAGGGTTGTTCTCTGGTTTTTCTTCCTCCACAAAAATCAATGCCCAAATTCCAATTGGAAATCAGTGGATGAAGAGCCACTCTATGAGTTATGTGGAAATGCCACTGCTAAATTCAGGGATGGTGGAAACTAGGGGACTGGGTGAGCTGAAGCCCCACACATTTTAGTTGGGTGAAAGATGACTCTAGGTTTACCTTAGGTATCATCGAAAAGCTCAGTTGTGTGCAATAGGCAATACCACTGACACACAATGACTCCAGAGTACAGTTATAGTTCATGATATTTGTCTGACTTGTCTGGAAATCACACATCTATTACTTACACATCCTATTTTTAGTTCATAGAACCACTGGGCATAGCTATAAATGATCGACACTTATGGCAGCAGTGTGCATTGTGTTGCTGGAGCCCAAACTTATGATCTGAAATTATTTAGTTACAAGTTCGAATGACATACGTGCTCTACTGGCAAGAATTTACTAAGCTAGCCCACCCACTTTCAGAATTGCCATTGCCAAGTGCTCTATTTGACAGGAGTACCTAGATATCACAGAAAATTTTTGCAATTCACAAATCAGGAATATATGGGAAAATGCTACCAAACCCAATAATGGGATATGAATATCCCAATGTTCCTTGGACATTTATTTCATTTTTCTGGGATAATTATGTCCCACTACTGGGTTTGGTGGCATCTCCCCTATTTGTTCCCAATTTGGGAAACAAAAAATTTCTTGTGAGTGTGGATTACAGTATTCGTACCAGCCAGAAAATGAATTTAAATTGCTCCATTTTCATCTGGACTACTGGCATGCCATATGACAATGGCTCCAGAGTACAGTTATTCATGATATCTGTCTGACTTGTCTGGAAATCACACATCCATTACACATCCTATTTTTAGTTCATAGAACCACTGGACATAGCTAACAATCAACACTTATGGCAGATCATCTAGTTTCAAGTTAGAATGACATACATGTACATGCTCTACTGGCAAGAATTTACTAAGCTGGCCCACCCACTTTCAGAATTGCTTTGCAGTCCTTGAAATTCAATTGTTTATTTCTTATTTAATATGGAGTATATGGAGTTATAGATTGCCAGTGTGGACTACAGTATTCTGACTACCCAGAAAATCATTTAAATTGCTCCATTTTCATCTGGACTACTGGTGTGCCATATGATAGTAGTCTTCAATAATGTGGAAAAAATATGGACTTATCATTTCAGGCAGCAAAAGAAATGGGAGAAAAATGGGAATCTTTGCCAAAAGGTGAACACATTCCATTGGAAAAAAATATGGTTTATCTTTCTGTTAAAAGTATGGGATTGGCTGGTCTTGGAAAGGTTTTCAAAGATGAAGAGGAGGCTAGCAAGTTCATTAAAGCATATGATACGGTTAGTCTTTATGTAATAAATATATTAATAAGTCCTAATTTTTTTTGGCTGGGAGTTTGAAATAAAGAAAAATATGGCCAGATGCTAGTTTATTTTCTTGGCAAGACAAATAAGTCCATCAGAATTCCTACTAGTACTAAAACTTTGTACACAGTCATTTTTATCCTTCACGTGTGAAAGTATCACTCAGTGCACCCATGAAATATCCTCTATATTTTCACCTGTGCCATTAGTAATATTTGTCTGCCCATATTTTGAACCCTGCTGAGGTACTTCACATGTACATGTAAAAACCCCATTACACTGTGCAATTTTCTCAGCAACTTGTCTCGCAATGCTTGAAAATGTAGCATTGCAGGTTGCCTAAGTGAGGTGTTACACTGCAATGCAATCTCAGCAACTTGCAACGATTTTTCTCTGAGGTAGGCTGGGGAGAGCTCATAATTGTGCCATATTAGATGATTACGAAGATGTGCTCATGCGTTCTTGAATAATAAGGCATGAAAATTGCGAGAAAAGTTGCTGCAATCAGTTGTGAAAAGTAGAAATGAGTTCTACTTTGTGCAGTGCTGTGTGCAACAAAAAACATTGTGAGACAACCCCTGTTACACTGTGCAATAGGCCTTTCCCAAGATATGGCTAAATGAATTCTGTACATGCCAAAGCCTCAATTTCATTGCCATAGCAGTTTATTCTTGGTGTTATTATGTTAATTTTATATTGTTTAATCAAACTCTTCTTTCCTTTATTGTTTAATCATCCTGAATTCTATTGTATCAGATTAGTACATAGCTCAGTGCATGATGGTACGTACTGAGATTGAGACTTTGGCAAGTACAGGACTCACTCAATCATGTCTTCAGAAAGGCCTATTCTCCAGCAACTTGTCTGGCAACAGCGTTGCAAGACAAGTTGCTAAGAAAATTGCACAGTGTAACAGGGCCTTAAATGATTGATGACTTCATCAAAACATAATACACCATTCCCAAATTTGGTTGGATGAGCATGAAACAATGGTTTAAAAGAATCAATGTAATAAAGTTTGTTGCATTCCCCCCAAAAATAGTCAAAGAATGCAAACACCGGATGTGTATGGCTCAGTTATTCTTTAATCCGTGGTCTGTCTAAGCACAGTACGATTCACTGTAATGAAACCATACAAATATTCCTGTACAGGTATCCAAAAAATTACATTTGAAAATGAGAAAACTCACATGTGTGATGCATCTGGGGGTTATGTTACTTCGAAATGACAACTTCTATTTCTCTGTTCTGTTCGCTCGCTCTCTTCGCTCTCTCTCTCTCTCTCCTCTCTCTCTCACTCGGTTCGCTCTTGGCTCCTGTCGTCCCTGTTTTCTTGTCCACACAGAGCCCACACAATAATTATCTGGTTCTTGCATACGCAACAACAATCAAGTTCAGTCTGGAAAGGTCTATTCAATGTAAAATTGGGAAATTGTTCTCCTAACCTCCTAATGTACAATTCGTAGTTGTAATCTTTTACTTTTGTCTAATTTTTAAGTGTGCATCAGCTAGTGTATAAACTCAACATGAACTATATAAACTCACCATGTTGTGTCTATATTATCTGCACATTTTCTGCAATTAATAGATTTATCATGTTGAGTTCACAGCCAATCAGTAGGGAGATTAAGTGAGTAAAATGTAAAAATTTTTTTATTAATTTTTATTGTTGATTTTTAAATGTAATTTACTATTACAACTCTGCAGTGTTGGCAAGAAATGGAGACCCAGCTTGGAACTCCTCCCCCTTCTGAAGGAAGCGACAGGCAAAAGAAGTTTGATGAAGGTTTGTAAACAAATTTCTAGTTGTTAGATTGGGAAATCTTGTGACAAAAATAGAAATTTGAAATGTATCATGCAAATACATTTAAAAAAACAATATTAGAAATTGCTACATTTTATTGATCTGGCTGTTATTTTTTTATTATAGCAAGAGAGTACATGCGATCTGTTGTGAAAAAATTAATTCAAACAAGGAGTAAAAAAATGGAGGAGAAAGCAGAAAATTTATTCATTGACTCAATGATTGGATACGACAAGATTGATGAAGAAGAGGTAATCTGGAATGATTCTCAAGTCTGCAAACTACATTAATCAGAGTTGTTCATTAATGTGTGATTAGGTAGGCTATAGTGAACTGCATGCACCATACGGTAAGTGGTTGGGAAGGTGTCAGTAAGTTGTTGGTAAGTGGTTTGTAAGTGGTCCATATATGGTCAGTAAGTGGTCAGTAAGGTGTTGCTAAGTGGAGAGTAAAAGGTCAAGTGGTCCATATATGGTTGGTAAGTGGTCAGTAAGTGGTTGGTAAAAGAGTGTTGTCAAGTGGTCAGTAAGGTGTTGGTAAGTGGTCAGTAAGGTGTAGGTAAGTGGTCAGTAAGGTGTAGGTAAGTGGTCCATATATGGTTGCTAAGTGGTCAGTAAGTGGTTGGTAAAAGAGTGTTGGCAAGTGGTCAGTAAGGTGTTGGTAAGTGGTCAGTAAGGTGTAGGTAAGTGGTCCATATATGGTTGGTAAGTGGTCAGTAAGTGGTTGGTAAAAGAGTGTTGGCAAGTGGTCAGTAAGGTGTTGGTAAGTGGTCAGCAAGGTGTTGGTAAGTGGTCAGCAAGGTGTTGGTAAGTGGTCTGTATACATGTTTGGTCAGTAAGTGGTTGGTAAGGTGTTGGTAAAAGAGTGTTGGTGAATGGTTGGTAAGGTGGTAAGGTGTCAGTAAGACAACAACATCTTACAACCACTTACTGTACGTTGTGTGTAGTTCAATAAGCAGGGCAGGGTTGAGAAGTAAAAGTTCTTACAGTGAGTGATAACAGCTATTGAAAATTATTTTAAATTGTTGCTTACATGTTGTTATTTTTGTAGTTGGAAGATGATATTTTGTCATTTATGATTGGTGGATTCCACACTACTGGAAATAGTAAGTCGATTTCCATAATTTTGTCTTTTTTATTTCAAATAAAATCCCAAACAGTGTTTGTCCTGTTGTCCCATGGTTTTAATTCTTAATTTGTCTGCTTATCTAGTGATGACATGGTGTTTCTACTATCTGGCTCTTCATCCTGAAATCCAAGAAAAAGTTTACCAGGAATTGGTTGAGGTGTTGGGTGATGAAGACATTGCACCACAAGTTGCTGGGAACTTACAGTAAGTACTGATATTAGTGGCGATACACCCTTGTCTATCAACATCTGGCGATACACCCTTGTCTATCAACATCTGGCGATACACCCTTGTCTATCAACATCTGGCGATACACCCTTGTCCAAAATGGCGACTGCAAATTCGAATGAGTTAAGACTAAACTGAGTGGAAAACGTATACCAGCACTAGAAAGAGCACCTTTATTTTAGTAACTCTTCAAAGATTCATTATATACCACCATGTTATACACCATACCCACGGTCATACAATGTACAAACATCTGTAAATTTGTCAATAGATCTTTTTCTCAAGGTTGCGTGCGCATCCAAACTTGACAGGCCACTAATCTGCTGAAAAACGCAAATTCTGTGAAATTGAAAAGCAAATTTTACATTCAAAGAGGAAAACAGTCAATCTCATAAAAATTTTCAAAACATTTCATAAAACTGTATGACAATTCTAACCTTGAGAAAAGGGTCTATTTTCAACTTACGTTTTTTCGGCCGATATAACAGCTGACAGTGAATCTTTGTAAGTTACTAAAGTAAAGGTGCTCTATCTAGTGCTGGTGTACGTTCTTGATTTTAATTCATTGGAATTTGCGGCCGCCATTTTGGAGAGGAAATTATTTTTAAAAAAAGGATAGTTCTTGATAATAACAATCTCTAAATTGTTGCAGATATTGTCGCCAAGTTCTTGATGAGACTCTCCGCTGCGCCATAGTTGCTCCTTGGGG
>JAAAQI020155975.1:0-10235 GCA_011800005.2 Stichodactyla mertensii | reverse complement strand
ATGCAAATACCCCTTGGAGCCTCGGCTGAATGCTTTGTGTTTGACCAGTGAACCGATGTATGGAAACTGGTGTATATCGGAAGTACCTGAAAAGTCACGTGATTGATAGAAAAGACTTCTGCTTCCTTTTCATTCAAAATGTTTCTAGTCAAAGTTGAATGACCCACCCTAAGTGACCTTTTTTGCCCACGATATTTTCTTGATGTACGCACCCATCCACGTACAGGAAATTAAAATTGATGATATTGCTTTACTATAAGTTAGATTTTTCTTCCATTGGGATTTAAGTCTTCACAAGGCTTTTCGTTGTTGCGGAACAACGTGGGTCATTCACTACAAAGCTAGGGCTCCAATCTAAGGTGAATGCCCAAAGATCGAAAATAGGAATTTCGAAGTTGATATTTGGGGAGGGAAAAAAACCCGGTGATACTGGAGAAAAACCCTCAAAGCATAGGAGAGAAGCATGCGCATACGTATTTCTCACGCCCAAGGTGCTTTGGACGGTTGGGAGGAAATATTCGATCGAGTATAGAGAGGCTTTCTACGACAACGTGACGACAGCCACGTTAGATGGTAAAACAATGATTAAATTCTTTCGGCATAAAAAGGTCTATTTTTAACGACTTTATTGTTTGTGAGATCCAATATGGCAGCCGTCACGTGATTTTGCAAAACCTTATCCAAAACCCGTCACGGTTGAGGGGTGAAACGGTTTTTGAGCTCAGACCCTGAAATTTGGTTTATTTACTAATTTTTGCATGTTCTTTCGAAGGCTGCTTGTTATGACTTTAGCAGATGAGCAGAAAGAAGTATTCCTCATTCATGGCTTTTTGCATGGGGTCAATACTGTTTAGTATTACAAAATAAATGTGAACCCTCCGATCGAACCTGGGGTAAGTGTAAATGAAAGAAAGAAAGAAAGAAAGAAAGAAAAAGAAAAAGGAAAAGGAAAAGGAAAGAAAGAAAGAAAGAACGAAAGAACGAAAGAAAGGGAAAATGGGAGAAAGAAGATAGAAGGAAGGAAGGAAAGAAAAAAATTTATTCCTAAGAGTTGGAAGAAGGAAAAGAAGAAGAATGGAAATTGTTAGATCAGCCCAACACTAAATAAACAGGGATTTACGACTTTGCAAATTAAAAACCAAAAGTTCTTTCACACACGAGTACAGTGGATGTATACATTACTCCTGTTTCGACTTCATTTTTATTCATAAATAAGTTTCTTTCGTATTCAAGTATTGACGGAAATTGTTACCGCGACATCGTCCTTGCACGAGAGATTTTACACTAAAATTCCAAGATGAAATCTCCAGGAAACTAGTTTTTTTTTTTACACACTAGTGTGGACGGGAATTTTTACTTCATTTTGTTATGTCCAAAATTTTTGTTACGTCCTTGCACGAGAGATTTTACACTAAAATTCCAAGATGAAATCTCCAGGAAACTAGTTTTTTTTTTACACACTAGTGTGGACGGGAATTTTTACTTCATTTTGTTATGTCCAAAATTTTTGTTATGTCCTTGCACGAGAGATTTTACACTAAAATTCCAAGATGAAATCTCCAGGAAACTAGTTTTTTTTTTACACACTAGTGTGGACGGGAATTTTTACTTCATTTTGTTATGTCCAAAATATCCCTCGATAAATCCTTCCACGACAGATTTAACACTACGAAAATTGGTTGGGTATAAAGCAGTCAGGCCGCTTTATGATCTTGAATATCATTGGTTTGACCACTGGTTTGAATAAGAAAATATTGAAAAACGTATTTTAGAGATAGATAGAGATAGTTTTGGTCAATTGTTACTGACAATCTTTAAGGTCATTTACGTATAGTGACTCACAAGGCTCCATGAGTGGGAAACAGTAAGGCAAATTGGTAGCCGTACCGTAGCTGTAACGTACTTTACCGCAGCCGCAACTACGCGCTTTTATTGGATAATGTACATGAAAACAATAGGAAAACATTTCAGTGTTACGGCACACTGTACCGTGTACGTGCTGTAAGTCAGTGTCATAAGTTTCCCGCTCATCATACAAAAACTACTCCATGTCTACAAGCAAGCTCTACTAGAAACTTAATCTTGTGCGCTTTTAGCTAAAAGTGCGAGGTTTGAACAGTGACTAACAACATTCAAGCTTTTTGAAATTATCTACTATATTCTAGTAGCAACCGTACTAGTATGTCTAAAATTAAGCAAGCTCTATAGGGAGCTCATTCTTGTGTGACGTTGAATGATGATCTTTTCTCACAATAAAAATTGAAGGTAATGAAAGGCTGCGGCAGAAGATAAAATGAACAAAATTCGATAAAAAGCAATCTAAACTTTTTTCACAACATGAGATAATGAAAATGCGTGGATAGAATATGTAGGCGTGCACACATTGATTCTGTCATCACCGAAAAACAATTCAGATAAAGGATATGATCTTTTAAAAAGACTAGAATGTTCTTGTAATTTGTAATTTTTGATTTTTTGTTTCCAAATTTATGTTGATCAGAAGATTTTTGAATTCAACAAGAAATAACACGCAATTTGGAGTTTTCTTTTTCTTGGGAACACCAAAAGAAACAAGAATAGAAAATATTGTAAAAGTTGAAACAAAATCTTTTCGATTTTGTCTTCAGTTTCGGTTGCGCGAACCGACGTCGTCAGTAGCATTCCGCACGCACACTAGAATAAGCGAAAAAGAACAGATATGTTGCATAACATCGTAGCACACAAGGAAGTGCATGACTCAGCTTCTTTCCACTCGTTAGCGCCTGTCCTATTGAACTGATCAATAATAAAACTAACCGGCTTTCTTATTGAAAACTGCAGTTCATTAATTAAGGTTGGCTTGGCCATTTATGGCTTGTTCTCAGAGATGAAGTCGGTAATGAAGTATTAATGTCATCTTATTGTTTGTTGAAGTCGCTGGGTTTTGTCATGATTGACTCGGAAAAAATTGTCGTCTTCAACTTCAAACTCTAATGATAAAATATTACTGAAGCTAAGAAAATACTTTAAACACTAACTCAACATCTCGTCGTCATGAAGTAGAGTTATTTGTTGGTTCTCTCCTGTGCTTCGAGGGCTTTTCTTTGGGTTCTCTGGTTTTCATTCCTCCACAAATACAACTTTTACTTCTAACAAATTCACATTTTTTTAGCTCAACTCCAGCAGAAATAGAAAGTCGTATCGAAAAATAAAAATCTCTTTCCACAAAATTATTTATCACAAAATGATTACAGGATATTAAGGTGATGTGTTTTAAACCATGAAAAAGAGTAAATTCTTATCATACTATTCATTTTCCAAGTACAAAAGTATTTAATTCAAGAGAATTAAAGCTAAATTCACTGGAATGGAAGAAATTCCCAAAATTTATTTTGATTAATATCAATTTAGCTTTCGCTTTGAGGCTTTAAGATAGAACTTCTGAAGTAGTTGCTATACGGAAAGACTTGTTTGTTGAAATCATAAAAAAAACATTGGTCAAATTTGTCAAAAATGGTGAACAAGTTTGGGAAATAAGAGCTAAAAGAATCATTAGTGAATACTTTTTCTTTTCCGTAGCAATCCCATTAATTCTAATTATTTCAAATAAAGAAAGGAAGCGAAGAGTTCTCACAAAACTCTCCCAAGACGTCAGGAACCTTAAGATTTAGGCTTTCTTTTTAATGGCTTTGAAATTCAGCACAATAGTAAGCTTTCTATCTCATCAGGTTATTTTGATTTTCATAAATGGTTGGAACAGTCCGGCGCCTTTACAGAGATAGCAGGGTAGACTCTCGGGTAGATTAGAGTTGAGTCACTGATTTCTCTATCGGATGAATCCAGATTGTTAAAGTTATTATCACTCGAGTTCTCCTGTCCTAGAAGTAAATATACGAGCTTCAGAATTCTATGACTTTTAATCTGCTGTCATTTTCGCACGACAACTGCCTCATAAAGAATTGTACTTTTTTAACTGCCATGTTTAGGAATAATAAACGTTAATCACTGTAGAACTTACTGACGCGACTTTCCGCTGTGGTTTAATCTTGAGAATTTAAAATGTCGAAGTTGTTATTGGGCGGTTTTGCCTTGGCGGCAAGTACTAATCCATCAGATTAATTTACAACAACAACAGAACGCCATTAAGATAAACTTAAAGGCTCTAAAGAGAGTCTTAAAGACTGGACAAGCAAAGTGATATCTATAATGAAAGTTGTCTTTCATTGTGGAGTTGCGTTGGCCTGTACACCCATCAATAGATATCGCATACAGCGGTAAAGATTTCCCATTTGGGTTATTTATCGTCGTTAAATGGCATTGATCGTGATAGAGGATCAGGTATTTGTTTATTTATCAACTGCTAGGGAATAAAAGGTATAAAGGAACCAAGAATCGAGACTCGCAACACAGTTCGTATCGGTGGGACGAGAAGTGACAACAGAGAGCTGAGAGTAAACAGCCTCAGAACGACTAAAAATCAATAGGTATGTTGAAAAAACTCTTCTGAAAATAATATAATTTGTCTTAAAATTTCATTCGCAGTAAAACTCTATAAAAAGTTTCAAATAGCTTTCAGTATTTTGAAAGTTATGCCTAAAATCGATGTTAAATCTTGAAATGCCTTCCGCTTTTTTATAACGAGATTCCTTAGTTCAAGGAAGTAGCTGTGCGTTCAGTGAAAAACGGATTACCGTTCAAAAATGGAAGTTGACTCTGCACTTTTAGATTTGCAATGATCTTCAGCCTTCAGTTTTTGTAACGAAATGTATTATATAAATCCTTCAGCTTCGCTGAAATTCTTTCGCTGTTTAATGTGTAGTTTTGTCCCTTTTGATCAAATATTTTTATTTCGAGTACTAAGGTAACATGGTGGACTTTTTCACTTTGATATCCTGAAGCTTGCTTTACAGGAAGATCATTTAATTTTCCTCCGTGGAAAGACTCCTTTAGTTTACGAAGCATTGCTAAGAAATTTATTTGCTTTCATTAGGTTTAAGATTCGTTCAAATATTTTAATGAATTCAATTCTTTCGTTCTTTCGTTTACTTACTAATAAATGAAGGCTAAAGATGAAAATTAATGCAAAATGTTGCTAAACATTTTGCTAAACAATAACTTAGAAACATCGAATCTCCTTTACCTGAATCTTTTCTCCTCTGAATCTTCTTTTCTTTACCTAAAAAACACAATAAAGATTAAAAGTAATAATAATATTATTCTTTTTTAGGGTCCAGAATTCCTGGGCGTTGTCTAAGCATTTGAAACAAAAAAAATAAAAATAAAACAGATGCACATACGAAACTTTGCTCAGTTTGAACTTTGAAGAACAGCTCTATGTGAATACTATCTGCCTTTCCTTTATACAGGCTTGATTTAAATTTTTTATGTCTTTCTTTGTTACCGTTGAAGAAAAACAAAGCGGAATGAGATATGTTTTGGGGATTACTTTTGTTTAATTTTTCTTGTATTACAACTTGTCGAAGAGTCCTTTTCCTGTTGTGTACGAAATTTCTTAATTAACTTTTCTGTTTGTCGGAGTAGTACTTCAAAGACACTAAGGAACTTGTTAATTTACAGGTGTTGGTAAAGAATAATTAATGAATTATAGGGCGTATTGAAGTGTAATTAATTTCTTCTAATTTAATTAGTGTCTTTAATAATGAAGTTTATTATTGAGCTTGTTGTTTACTTATTTCGAAAAAGAAAGGAAAAATGAAAACAAACATGAAAAGAGAACACGAAAAGGAGAAAAGAAAGAAAGAAAGATAGATATAAAAAAGGAGAAATATGAACATCAGCGACTGAGAAAACTTACAAGCCTTACTTTATAAACTGAGAATTTCGACTCTAGAGTGACATATATAATTGAAGACAGAAATCAAAGAAATAACTAGAATAACAACAAACAGCAAAGGAAAGCAACAGCAGCAACAAACAACAACAATGATGACAACAACGACAACAACAACAACGCGGACATAACAACAACAACAACAACAACAACATCATATACGTAACAAGACGCTCTGGGCTGCCTGTGCTGTGCGCCAGTCTCGAGGCGAGCATGCGCGTTGAATTTGTGAAAAAAACTGACGTCATTTTTAGACTGGTTTGCCACATGCAACCCAGTAAATATCAATATTCTATCGTTGGATTTTCAGTGCCAGTTTTATATACATTCAGACAGAGCAGGGGAAAGTAAATATATTTTTTAAAATTAATTTTTCTATTCACTGATTACCACTGATTATTGTCTCAAAAATAATGTCATTCTCTTTGTTCTTTGGGCCAATTAAACTGCAATTATACCTTTCATAATCTCATTACAAATCATTTTATGCTATCAGTTGATGGTTTTTAAAAGGTATACCGAAATTGTTATCACTTTGGCTTATTTTTGATCAAGATATAACGTTATCACATTACAGTGTAGTATCGCATTTTGCTGTGGTCAGACATGGCTTGTCAGTTAATAGCTCTGTTCGTCTATTAAATAGCACTACCGACTACAATGTAGCACATTTTTTCTTTCCTTTTTTTTTTCCTTTTCTTTTCTTGTTTTCCTTCAGCTTCAAAGCAAAACTATATCAAACCACTTATATTTCTCTGTTTTCTTTCTTCTCTTATTCTTTCTTTCTTTCTTCCTTTTTCTTTATTTTTTCTTTCTCTCACATCGCTCTAAAGCTCTCCCTTTTATTATCTTTCTTCTTTCGAATTATTTTTAATATTATTAGAGATAATGCAGTTGTAAGCAAGTAATATGTCTTTCTTCTCTTTTTCTTTAAATTTTCCCCCCTCCTTCCTTTCTTCCTTCAGTCTTTGAGTCTTTCCTTCTTTCCTTTCTCTTTTAATTTCAACCTCAACCTTGCCAGCGATCACTATTCAGTAAGCATTTTTCACAAGACGACCTGTCTTAAAACTGGCTTATACTGTCATCTGTTCTATTATACTGGTCTTCAATGGATCTTATGAGCATTCAAGGAAAAAAAAACTTTTTATTTCTACGAAAAGAGATATTTGGGTTACATTATGAACAGCGTGCTAGTTTAATCAACCTGGTTTTGGCTTCAAAAAGAATCTTGTTATAACTTATCTCGACGACTAGAAACACTACTTGGAACGCAGTAGTCATTATTCACCCCAAGGACAATATTTTGTGAAATAACTGTACACATTATTGCCGTATTCCGATAAAATCTGAAATTGCTTTGTTTCGTTAGCAGAAGGAACATTGACAAAGAATCTAAAACATCTCTAACGGATATCTTAGTGAGCTAATGCCTGTTTCCTTTGTTTTAGTTTTGCAATAAGTAAAATTGATAAACAATTCTTATCCACTACTCGTATTGGTAAACCTCAATCATCAACTACCAGCTGAGTACATTACTGTTGATTATATCATAATGTACACGACAGTAAGACACTATAAATAAGGAACGTTGCAGAATTGTCGAACAAGACAAGCATAAAATATCGGAGTACACTAGTCACAAACGCACGGTAAGTCCTCGTTTCCGTTAAGGTGGAATTCAACGTGAAAACAACTATTTCTAAAACAACGATTCCAGTTTTAAGACACTATCACGACCGCAAATGAATGAGAGTCGTATAAGGAAGCATCAAGGTTCATTTTTCATTTTCTATTCGTTTGCGGATTCAAATCGCTATTTTTTAGGGCGCTGACAGTTAGGCGCACAATTGAGCTTAAATAACTTGAATAACTATATAAAATAAAAATGCGCTCAGTGTCACCCATAATTCAGTAGGATTAAGCGCGCTAACGAAGTTGAGTGGTGAAAACATTAAAAACTGTATGTCTTTGGGAAATTAGAATCTGGAAAAGTCACTCTGCATGAAAACGTGATGAGGTAAGCATTAATGTTTTGGGTCCAATATGAAAACCAGTTTTTAGTGAAGAATTTTATTTGTCAATTTTTTTGCGCAGACTTTAGTAGTGGTAGTAAATTAAACCATCATGCAAACGGCCCGGCCTATTAGACCCGGGAATATGCCACAACAAGTTAAAAGCTCTATAACAAATGTTAACCTTTCATTGAACAAAGACGCGCACGTTTCTGTCCAAGAGACTTTTATACTAAGGGATTCTTTGCTGTGACTTCATAGAAATTAACTGATCCCCATTCGATCCTCATTATCGATCGAATTTACTAACAGCTCAACGCAATTCCCCTTATTGTCTGTTATTGTTTTTGTCTTTCCCCTTGTGCCCCTACGTTGCTTAAAAAACCTTGTGATTCCCCTAAATCCTTTGACTCCTCCTCCCCTCCTAAGGCCATTAATGAACGGTCCCTATTAAAGTCAAAGTATTGTTTTTCCCAGATATGGCGTCTAAAACGTACCTTATAACCCTACTGGTTAGCTGTTTGTTAATCTCGACGTGTGTCGAACAGATTAGCGCCCAGAAATCTGCGCTTGGCTTGAGGTGGGGGAAGAAGTCTGTCGATTCGATGGAGCAACAGATTAATGAGAAAGCTGGTGATGAATTAAGACGATTCAGAGATTACTTCAAGCGAAAATATAATCAAGGTGGGTAGGGTTTTACACCACGTCACTTTTGTAGGAAGACAAAGTATCGTGTCACATTACATAACGTGACATCATCCACATCATACTTCACCACATGGCATCATATCACAATACATTACACCATACCACACCACAGCCCATCACATCGCACCACATCACTTCACATTACATCACACCACGCCACACCATATGGCATCATATCACAATGCACCACAGCACAGCACACTAATTCACAGCTCACCACTACACCACCTCACATCAAACCGCACCTTAACCTCACTACATCGTACTACACGCTACTTTGAACCATGTCACACTATCTGTATCACACCAAACCATTAGGCTTGGCATTCAAATACATATATCACACAGTATTATATTACAAAAACTTTGTTTTGAAATTACGTCATCTCAGACTCTATCCTCTCACAATCATAATATTTGGTAATTTTTCTTTTGTTCGACACAATTTTGTTTTCCCTTATTTGATATTAATTAGAACATTTATATTCATAGATGTCAACTTTTAGAGGCACGACAGACATAAAAGCTATTTCCAACCAAGGACAAGACAAAATCCCCAGCCAGTTTCGAAAGAAACTATGAATTAGAAGACTGATCGCATTACTTTTTTGAATTGACATTTGATCAAAAATTGACATATTGTAAATCATTCATTGATGACAACAAATATGATAGAGAAATAAAATGATAGTGAAGAGAAATGTGACTGCTTGCTGCTTGCTTGTGAGAAAACTACTTTAGTGAGAAAACTACTGTTTGATTTTCATTTCTATTCCCATGCGCCTTCTCCCTCCCTCCCTCCCTCCCTTTCTTCCTTCCTCCCTCCCTTTCTTCCTTCCTCCCTTCCTTCCTTCCTTCTTTCCTTCTTCCTTTCTTCGCATGATATAGACACATATTTCAAATAACGGCAACAGCAACAATTAACAAGGGACCAGTCGGGATCGGACCATTAATTTTTATCAAACACTCTGAAACAACCTTTGGGATGATGAGTCAGGACAGGTACGGGCCGAAAGCAAATGTCGGAAACATTCTGGCACGGACAGTTGAACTTGAGTAGCACTGCAGCCTGCCATTATAAAAAGACTAAAATGACCACGGCATTTCAATGGATGAATTACCGGAAAAAGTACCGGAGGCCTTGCGGTCTTGGCTTGTTGTTTTTGGGTGCGTGGGCAACGTTTTTATAACTGGGGTATACACCTATTAAAAAATATATATATGTTGTCACAGCCGAAAGCAACAAGCAAAGGCCGCAAGGCAGTAATAATTCAGTTATTCATCCATTTAGACGCGATCATTTTACAATAGCAGGCTGCTATGCTTCCCAAGTTCATGTGTGTCACTAAAAACTCAGCTAATATTCTGACTACAGACATTTGCTTTTGGTCTCAACTAGTCGCTTGATGCTTTTCGCTGTGACATCGTTTTTTTGAAATAAGTATTTATGCAAAAATATATTTCTTAAGATTGCCATCGCCAAAGAATATAGTAAATAGTAAATAGGTCATTCCATTATGTTACGAACAAATGATGCAAATGTTATTAGCTAAAAGTGTTAAAAATGGTTAGCTTCTTTTGGCTGCCAGATGCAACTGAATGTTTCAATAGTGGTGAGAGCACTCGCCTCTCACCGCTGTGGTCTCGGGTTCGATACTCGGACTCGCTATCACATGTGAGTAGAG